>QXVX01002876.1:18318-81225 GCA_013436065.1 Halocynthia aurantium
TGTTTGCCCCCCGCGGGGGGGGGGGGGGGGGGGGGTACAATTCTATACGAAATAGTTTACACGCCACATTCTTGGTCATATACAGTATCGTTACACTTCTCTGGGCTTAGGCTCAAGTCCATGAGCTACAGTTTCTGTATTATTCAATGCTAGGAACTAGTAAGGTATAAACACCTTACCGAAAAGTCTATTTACTGTATTCTGTATGTATTTTGTATTTATACTTTCAGAGCCGTCTTTTATTTTTCTGAAGTCATGGATACATATTTTAAATATAAGAAAGTTTAGTGTTAATTTGGCAACTGGAATCGTGACAGGTCATACTGGTTAAAACATACAAATTCCTGACACTTGGATCGTGGTGCTGCGTTATTTTGGAGGCCGACTTATAGACTAAAACCTTAAATACACCTCAGAAATTTAGGGGTTATCTAATAAGCAGATTGACTTCCATACACCGGCATAAACTGTATTTGAATTCAAAATGATCATCGGATTCTCGTGTAAGATCTGCGTAATATGCTCATAAACACCAAGACTTTTTCCTCTCCGATTACATTTTAATGGCACTTGGAATTTTTTGAAATAGTTAAATTCTGCTTTTCTATTAGGCGTGATCATTGCCTAATACGGCAACAATGTTGAAAATATACGAAAAATCAAAAGAAAGTTTCGACATCGCGTTTTCGAGCTAGGTAGTGATCACAACAAAATTTTGAAAAATAATAAAGAAAATTACAGTGCTGTCTATCTAGTCTAGTATATGTTGCATATACAGAAAAGCAGGCGGTCGCCTCACACTTATCAACTGTTCCTAGGACGCATGTAAAGCACTGATTAGCCAGGAGAATGAATTTGCAAGAAGAAATGAAAGTACATACCAAAACTTACTGGTGCATCTTGGTATGTGCTAGGCATAGTGTACTTATCTACCAATTCAAAGAAGCTTTACCAAATTAAACATCGCAGACCAGTACGGCAAGATGAATAATAATAACAATAACAGCAATGGAAAATAATAAGTTACCGATGTACAGAATTCAGTAACAGTATCCTAGGCGGAATACACACGTTCAGGATTGACCAGTTAAGTTAAACTAAACCACACAAGGAAGCCAAATGAACTCATTCTAATCAAGAAAGTAAGCAGATTATAGTCTTATGTTAAATACAAGCCTCTCCCACGAGCTAAAAAGGATATTTACAAATTGAAATAATAAAAAAGTACGTACTAATTGCTCTCATATTGTGCCTCACATAATTCTTTTACGATACCCTTCGTACAGAGTTGTCATATGGCTTCAAAAGCTCTGTCTACGCTCATTGGACACCCAGCGTACAAAGAGAGAGGTGCGTTTACAGACAGGCTGTGCGCCATTTTACTAAATCTGGTGGAAGGAGTTTGAAAAATAAATACAAAGCGTCATCGACAGCTCAGGTCAAGTCCCATAATATCTACACTATAATAACAACGTAAAAAGTCTCTATATTTGCCATTCTGTGTCATCAACTTCCGCTTCTTTCGGTCACAGTAGTACTAATAACGTGTTTAACTTAGATTCGACTTGTTTAAGGATTAGCTAGGGTAAGTCGTTCGCCGGCTTGAAGCTGCGCGGTCAGATGTGCGTAGGCCTGATTGGGTGTGGTTGCCAGCGGTGGTTGGAGTGCGGACATCGTCGCGTAACCCTGAGCTGCAGCGTGATAGGCGCCGGGAATGGTGGCTGCTTGATAGGTTGCCGTGTATCCCGGATGAGACACCGCTGCCAGAGGATGAGGCTGAGCTTGAACGACCGCCGACGCGGCTTGGTATTGGGCTGTTGCAGAAAACGGAGAACTCGTGAGCGTCGCTATTGAATTTCAAATTTTGGTTTAATTTTATAACCGGGGAATAACGGTAACACCCACAGCAGTAGTGCATTAGGGCTTACAATTGGGACTCACTGGCTATGTCGTGGGATAAAAGGGTAAGCGGAAATTCTGGACTCTACTGGAGGGAATTTTTGTTTCTGTCAACCTATGAAGGACCCGCAATCAAAACATTGAAGGTATAACATAGGGAAGATTTACAAAAACCTACTCTTACCGGCACCAACAGATGCGGCCACATCTTGAGCGAATGGCGTCGAGGCAAGTTGTGCTGCACCGTAAGGCGTTCCGCCGTAATCAATCAACGGAGACTGCTGGGCAAACGGATTGTGCGCTTGCACAAGGACGCCATTAGGAGTGACGTAAGTCGTCGGATTGTACGAATACACTGCTTGCATCCTGAAATTTCAAACACTCGAATTAGCACGATCAGAAAAGGTAGATTTTTCTATTTTAAACTGCTACGAAATAGGTATTCGTCAAAAAATCACAACAGTGTAGACTGAATACAAGGTGTCGACAACAACAATAAACAGTTGCTTGGAAAACCAAACGCAAAACATATACTGTACACAATCATTACTCAAACAAACCCAAACTCTAGCGGCCCAACAACAAGTCGAGTTGAAACAGCACTCCCAAATATAGCATACAGGAAATGAGTAAACAACACAAACACTGAAGGACACTTGTGGTGAAAAAACGTTGGTCGGTATGTGGCGCGCGAGAGCATTTTTTGACACAACCGAAACTTCAGATAGTGATGATAGGTTGTAAAGCATAATGGCGCCTTTTTTCGGCAGTTAGCGTGGTTAGAGAATCATCGAGCATGTTTGATGAACTTTTAATTGAACACCCCAAGGTGAAATTTATTTTTTTATGGCGGACCTACGGACAAACACGTGTTAGAGGGAGTTGTATTCACGTATGGCTTGTTCACAGGACAGCTCTTGTAAGTGTCGCTAAATTCCTTGAGAATTACCTTTCCATGATAAATCAAATACTGAACAGCATGATTTTTCAAAGCACATTCTCATTTGATTTGCACAAATATCAAAAGCAGCAAAAATCGTCGAGTTCAAGTTTAGCCTAAGAGCAGTTACTTATGAGAAATGCGTTAGTATTATCTGGATTCTAAAGCACGCGTTGTGCACCCCTGAGACCTCAATCGACTTCAGCTGCTCGTCTTAAAGGCAGCTGCTGCTGTCTTTGAAAACTCGCGGCTACGGCTGTTTTAGTGGTACAAACGGTGTAACGTTTTTACAAGCAAGCGACTGATGCAAGCTAGAATTTGGTAAAGAATTGATTAAAAATACATTTCATTCTGGAATTGACTGCCTTGGTAGATTTATGTGATATAAAACTTCTAAAACGCAGCTTACGTTTGATGACGCAAATTACTGCTCAAGAAATACACTGCACACATAGTGAGAAAATGAAAGAATGGAACGAAATACCCTTTCACGTCATCACAAAAAACAACAGATGAATTTCATGATAGGTCAAACACCAATGAAATACTTAAGACGAACACCTCGAGTGTGGAACTTCAGCCCTGGCGTTATGCTCGGATAACTTAATCCGGAAGCAGTTCATCCTAATTATTATTTGCATGCGTTTGTTTAACTCGTGTAAGGTATTCCATAAATTTTTGAATAAGATCATACTAGAATCTATATTACACAAAGTGGTATGGAAATTTTAAAATTTCGCTTCTTTTAACAATACTTTGGTGTGATGAAGTTGCATGGTGAATAAACATCAAGCAATGTGGTTCAGCTTCTTCAAAAGGACATATATCTATGGGCAAATAGGACCTCAACAGCGCGCAGGTTATGCAAACGGTCCCTGTTTAACGACGGCTCGACTTACGATGGTGTGAAAGCGGAACGCATTCAGTAGAAACCCTAGTTCGCGGATTTTCCCACTAGTGCTGTGTTGTGAATATATTCATGCACCATATTGTTTCAAGTCAACGTACAGAGGATATTACTTAACGAGAAAAACGCGAAGCAAAATAGTACTATAGTACTATAGGTCAGGCGAATTAAATGTATTTTTTAATTTTGATTTACGATATATGCAACGCGCGATCAGCGTCTCGTGGTCATTCGGGTCGCTTTGGCATAGGTGTATTTCTGTTGATTAAGGCATCTAAAAAAAACTGGGGCTCCACGCGATCGCGTACGTCGAGTGATGTTATAGTCGCCAGCACTTACCAAAATCCTTGAATTGAATTGAAATATCCTCTGTTTTCACAGTCAAGATTTCAGTTAAGATTATTTTACTGAATTTTTGCCCGCGTATCTATAAATTGAAAACTAAACTTTCAGAAAACGCATGATATGATGAGAACTAAATGCAGATTATCGATTTGCGGAGGGAAAGTCGAGGTGCTCTATCAGTGACTGACTGCTCCATATATATAAATTCATCGGATTTCAAGTGTTTACGTAAAGACTGTTTCGATGTTGTGACAGGAAAATCCACTCAGCAACAAGATAGTTCAACCAAATAAAATGGAAAGCAACAAAAATGAATTCGTAACAAAACGCGAAACACATTTCCCACATCACACCTTACTGAGGTCTAGCGCTAGAAGTTGCTTTTTAGTGTTGCTATAACGACAGCATTTGACGCTGCGGGCCCAAGAAAAACGGATTAATCTGAGTTATCATGAGTCGAGATAGCCTGAAAGTGATTGGGTAGGTGAAAAGTAGATAATGCTATTTTTGCACATCGGAGTCAACAGTATGTAACTGTATACGTACTATTGAGTATGCCTAATAAAACAAAGTGAATTGTAGGCTATATACCAACGACAAGGCAAAGTGCTTTGAAAATGCAACTTACCCGAACGGTGATTGCTGAATCGGCTGTACATACTGCGCATAGGCACCTTGTCGGACGATGGCACCTGAAATAGAATAGGAAACTGTATTAAATCATTGATGGAAATAATCGTTTAACACAATACCGCTCCACCAAGTTTACGTATTGATGGTTTCATTTTCATCAGAAAATGGGATTTCAATCTGTATTCCAGAATCCTAAACGCATGTAGGTCCATGACACGTATTTTGCAAGTACATACATTATCGATTGAAAAGAAGTATTCAGTATTTTATTCGTCCTGATTAGATCAGTGGCGCCAAACGATTTCATCAGTCTAATTGAACCATAAATGTAGGTAATTTACTTCACACTAGATAGGATATTACGTTAAAAACTTTCCAAGCTATCAAGAGAACCCGAAACTGTAATTCGCAACCACACTTATACAAATCCATCGGCACATGGAAGCCGGGGGCACGAGGTATAGATTTTCACATAAATATATCTCTTGTAGTTGTCGCATTCCCAACCAGCTACTTTTTCAAAGCGTTGACTACTTCCGCAGAAGACACCATTTAAAAAGGTAACAGTACACTGGCAGACAATACTCGTAAGTAATGAAATAATTGAAGACGAAAACAATAGACTCAATAGCTAGCAACAAGATATGGACACCCTACATCTAATATATATGAAAGAATTCTAATTCAAGCTGGAACAAACTGTATTTTTTTTTGTTAATCAACAAATTACGGCGTATGGATGGAAGCTTGGATTTATGGAATCTTGAGCACGTGCTAATGGTATCAAGGAAAGGTCGTATCGTATTTTTCCTTCATAATACTTAACGGAATTACGTTTTGATAGGTTTGGTCCGACTACTGAATCAATTGACTTTTACCTGGACCTGGGTATTACAAGTCTATGCGTAATTGCTAATGCCGATGTGTTCAACAAATATATTACATCGATTTCGCACCAAGTAAATATGATTCGAAACAGGAGATGCTGGCAAATGCATCAGCAAGTTTTCCAGGCTCACATAGCGCGTTATTATTGCACATATATAAAAAAATTATGGACCTATCCAGGAAAGCTTTCCAGAAAACTTTGTTAGGAGCCGACTATTTGATCCACTTATATCAATTACACTATGAATAAAAGTAATTTAATCCGACAACGGCTTTACGGTACAACAATGAGACACTACTACGCACATTTCACATCCAGCATGTTCTCGAAGCGATCGTTAATAGCTTGACATAAAACAAAAGGTGATATTTGAAAGTTCCCAGGGAGCATAACAACGTGCAACAAAGCAGAAAAAATAGGATCCTCTCATACAATGGATGACATCGGTAACTGGATCTCACTTTCGCGAGAACAAAGAGTTGGAAAACGCGTTCGAATGTCGTTAGTATGTTTCACATGCGAATACTTCCTTACAAACTCACGACAGATAAGGTATATGTATTATGATTTTACATGGCTATGGATTCTTTATTCAACAACAAATTGGGACAACGCCTACACCAATAGAATCCCAGTGGTGAGCAAAGTACACGTAAGCTTGCAAATTATCTTTAGGAAGTGACGTGTTTACATACTCACATGACCATTATTACTTATACAGTATCTATAAACAATAACAGGCACATAAGGTTCGTAGTTAGGTTGATTGTTTTGCATTTAGCTTACTGACTGATACCAAACTAAGCGTCATCGAATGCGAGATGAGCTATATTTATTCAAATATTAGTGAGATTATGAAAATAAAAATCAAGATATTCATTTGAATGTAATTGCTTTAAGATAATTATATTCGATGCTGCACAGACTACGCAAATATTTGCAAATTATGATATTAGCGTGGCGGAATTTGGCATAGCGCAGGTTGAAACGTAATACAATTGGAAATTGAATATTGCAAACGAGTTCATTACAAACTACTGCTTGTTTTACAAGTAAGGTAATAAATGCTATTCTGTAAATGTGAGTGAATAAAGGAAATGAATACGAATTCAATACAGTATAGTGGTTTTATGCTGTTGCTGTTACTGAACTATAATTCTGATAGCTAGTTTATTAATTCAGCTTTTGGGGATTCTTTCGGCTTATTTGAAAAAAAAAAGTTGTGGAGTGTATATATTTTAACCCAGGATGTACAGGTACTTCCCACTTAACGACATTTCGATTAACGGCCGCTCGCAATTACGACCGTTATCACAAATGCTGCACTACGACGGTTTCTCCTATTCACGTTATCGCATGTCTGCCAACACTACGCGAGCATGGCGACTGGGAAATCGACAACGAACACCAAATCCCATCCGCCAATCAGTCATCAGTCAGTTTTCACTGTAACCATCGCAATCCGTCGCAAAAATATAAAACTTAACACATTTTAGGGCGTGAGCAAGGTGGTTGAAATGGAATCTGGTCGTTAAGTGAGGACTTCGTTTACAGGACAATTTGCTTTAGGATCGGATGCATGAGGTGCTGTTAAACTGAGTAAATTATTTCTATATTTTATTCTGCATGGGACGTTTTACAACAAGACTTATTGAGTAGTTTTACGGTATCACAGTTCACGACGGGTGCTCGAGGTAGACGACGTTCGGGGTCATTCATCGCGCAGCACGTGGATTTTTCCAACCAGGCAACACGAAACGTAACGGCGCGTAACGGTAAAGTAACATGTCTGTTACTAAACACAACCAACTTAAGCATCTTTCTTTTCATGTACAAGCAAGCAAATACAATACTGTATGGGATGATTAATTAATAAAATAATCAGCAAACACCGACGAGAACTACCAACTTCAAGAGATTCCCATACAGAACGTATCCAGTTATAAGTTATGACTTACGAACATGATTGGTCGGTATGTTTTTTTGAACGTCAATTTTCATTTGACGGTTATTTGATTCTGGAGATAATTAGTCTTCATGAATAATCTACTCAATTTTGCTTCTCAGTACAGTAAACTTGTGCACTATGTCATAAAAAAGTATAGTGAGGCCAAACTTGGTATATTCCTATGCCAGTGGTATTCGTATTAGTACTGTATATGAATTTTGCCAGTTTACCCAAAGCTTTGCTGTTACTTCAGCAGCTGTCTGGTCCCATGATTGTCAGATCAGTAAGTATAAAACCTTCAGTGTTATATTAAATGAAACCTTAAAGGTAACTGGGAGGGCATATTACTAGAAAAAGTGAATGTCGTTTTACAATGACACCAATCAATGATTTAGAAACCAATGTACCAAATAAATACTGTCAGGCCCAAAGCTATTTCAGTAGGTTTTCAGAAGCAAAAACCTCAGACAAATGTGTTCGTATCTCTGATATTCGTAAGCGAAATGTTCGTGATTCGTATGGATATTTGTAGTCGCATCAAACTGGGTGAATGTAATTTTTCACTGTTTCTTGTTGTATTTACCAATCATAATCTACATATACTGTAAGATAAATACAATATTTATTCTTGGAAAGTACACTGATCAACCCAACGTTCATACTTTGCACTACACACTCCGTGTGTATGTTTTATCCTCCAGTTAAATATTAACACACGGTATTAGTAAACTGATCACGGTAGGAAATATTTCTGGTTATTCGTAATGAATACGTCACGGAATGATATATAACAAACACTACCATGCCGTTCGGACTTCATTAATACATATATTCGCTCGATCTTCAAAGAATCTCGGTAGCAACCGACCATACTCACGACCAAACGATTAGCATGTGCTAGTCCGTACTGCGTTAATTTGCAATCATGAAATATGCAGTTCTGCTAGGTAATCCGAAGACCAAAGAACCATTTCATGGGTAAAACAGGCTACTAAACGGAAATCTGATACTAGTACGGCAAAGCTCTGCTCACATTCACGACTTAACAACGTGTTTTGGTTCGAAACGCACTGAACGCAAGATAAGCAATGGAGGGTATCAAATAAGCAAGATATATTCCTCTACGTGTAGTAGGCGAACTACAGCAACAACTACATATTGGGGAACAAATAATTAATTTGTGATATTCGAAAACTTACATGATCAATTCTATATTGCAAGTGAGTTACACAACAAAACTAGACCACCCTGACATAGATTATTGAGATGATATGGCAACGAAAACGTATCACCATCCTAACGGATAGATTGCAATTTGACAGAAAACACGGCTCGGTCACAACGAAGCTTAACAATCTGTTGTCAGTATTAATTTTAGTCTCGATCGAACATCAATAGGCGTAACCAAGTAAGACAAACCCAGCAGCTGTTGCTCAGTTTCTCCCCTGAAACTAAAATCTTTGGAATATTACAATTTCCCGAGGTAGTAACACCTCTGACATAGTTGGAAGAACATGTGCAAATCAGCAATTTATTTTCGGGTTTAACTTCATTGTATCACTCAGTGTTCACTGTGGAATTGTGGAACAACGCTAGCAGGTGATGAACTCGTCGTTTTTAGCATGTGAGAACATGCTCTAGAAAAACTTGAAGTCTTATCATCACCAGCTACAACAATTACTGTACAGAAAACAATTTTTTTTGCTTGTGTTTGCATATGACTACGGTGTGCTCGAGTGGAAGCGCTCGAGATAGTAACTGTGGCAAGTTGTTTGTTTTATTCTAGCAAGTACAGACAAATGATAATGTCAGCGCTTCTACCGAATGAATTTTCTGGATCCTTCTAATTACATTAGTTTCCTGAAAACATAGATCACCATTAACTATCAAAAGTAATTTGTGGACTATTACAGCACGAGAACACCGACTACCGAAAACTCACGGAAGAGCAAGTTATTTACACTGAACGCTTTCAAATAACTAGTCTGAACATCTACCTGTTTTCATGATAAAAACCTAAAATACTAAATAGTGAATAAATTATTCATGGTTTGTCCAAAATATAAACCTGTGACGAGCACGTAACTATTATCTGGATTTCAAACTAATTACATGAAATCCAAATCAAATAATAGTTTATCAGAAAATCTTTAGAAACGCGAAGATAGATTTGGTATATTCAGTAAATAACAGTGACCCATTATCTAGCATTACTTAATATTATATTCATTAAAAATACATCGATTATTTTTCCACGGGTTTTAGACAAATTTTCACGGTTGGTTAAATCTGTTGTCTGATAATAGATACATCGCCTCTACAATGACACTGTCAGTTTGAGCTGTTTCCAGCTAAAATAAGCAAGATTATGCTGTAATAAAATCCATCCATAATTCTACCTTTGGGCATATGATTCTCTGTACCTGGTTGAGTGGTCTGTAAGCTTCTTGGTTTGGCACCGATGTACGCTAGGTTCACGTTTGCTTTTCTACCATCAATCACGGGATTCGGGTCCTTGCATGCCCTCTCCGCGGCAGCCTTGTCTGTCATTGTTACCTGTAAAATTTAGTTGGAATCGTGAACATTCTGTCAGGATGTTAACTAAAACATTAGCGTACACTGTTAGCAATTTATTGAATAAGCAGTTTGCTATAATACGCGTTCTATACAAGAACTGAGCACGTATCCAATAACGAGAGGAGTTCAGTGTGGCAGTTGAAGTCAATTTTTAGCAGCTAGCAGTGCGGTTCCTCCGAAACCCCGGTTAAGTTCTGTGAGCTTAGGTTCAGATAGGTTTGCTGCAGGCTAGGGTACAGGTTATTTGACAACAATCCTACCCCTCATCCAAACATAACCTAATCTAACCTCAGCAAACTTATCCTAACTGAACAAAACGTAACCGGGGTTTCGGAAGGACCGAACTACTAGTAATGAGTTGAATAGTTTCGCTCCTGGAACGATTGAAACGGAATAAGATATCGTTGTGAAAGTACTACGATTTTTAAATCATTTAGTGAGGTTTATATTACCATGATACTACATCCATTCAATTTACTAAACAGCGATTGTCCCATACAAATGACAGATAGGAGTCACTAGCATTTGGTGCAGTATCATAGGTAATTTACCATTTCCTGAGCAGATTTGGTAATATTTTGAATACTACAACGGTACCAGTGTCAGATGCATTGTGTTACTCAAAAAATGTCTCACTCGACAGCACAACAATAGCATTGTAATGTCAAGACTTTGAACTCAGTTCTGCGTGCAAATTGTTTGGTCTCTAGCGAATTAAATTTGGAATCCGATGAACAGTAACCAAACCCAGTAGGAACGTTACGCATCAGCGTAGATAAATCGAGGCTTTCCAGGATGATTACAGTACTACGACAACGCCATTCTAGACCAGATCTAGATATTCGATGAGAATGAAGTGATTAGGGGGTATTTATGTCTCATTCATTTTTAATGTTCATAACACATTACGCGGTGAACAATTTCATTATTCGCGTCTAAAAGTAAATGACACGTGTCCCGCCTGACTGTTAATTTGTCCAAAACAAAAATATCTCGTTTTAGTACAGTGAATGAACTAGCGGGCTAACAATTCTTAATCATCATATACACTATACCAAAATATAATAAGATAATACTTACAAATCCGTATCCTTTCGAACATGACGACATCCTATCAGTAATAACCACCGCTTCTTCGATCTCGCCGAACTGTTCGAAATATTTCCTCAGGGAAGCATCGTTCGTGTGATATGGAAGACCTCCGACGAATATTTTGGTAAAAGTTGTGTCTTTTTGCGTGTGATATGTCATGTTCACCGGCTTTCCAGCACTGTTAATCATCTGGTGACCAGCAGGAACAGCGGCCGTGTTCGTAAAAAAGTTTGTAGTAGCTGCGCTTGTCATGGGAACTGCCACTTGTGCCTGAGTTTGAACTGGTAGCACTGATTGAGTGTGGGGAGACTGCTGCACAAGTACTGTCGCTCCCGAGGGTGTCTGTATCTGGTAAGATTGAGGACCGATAGGTGAGGGCTGGGCACAGAGTAGACCGTTGCTGTTTGCTGTAGATGGATTCGAACCTAAGAAATATTGGTTGGCAATGGAAGGATGTCGAATCGCTGCGGCTTGATGAGAACTAGGTATTACCACGATACCTCTCGCTGAAAGAGCTGTCGGATCAATCGCAGTGCGGTGGCCTATTGCAGGCACGTGGTTAACAGCTGTGGTGATAGCGTTCGCTTCCGAGATTATGCGAAATTTCTTTGCGTTTTCTTCGAGCTCCGTCTGTATACAGTTGTTTGATGAGGTGTTCCCTATGAGCGTTGCGATTGAGTCACAAGAATTTTCCAATTGTAACGTGTTAGGGCTAGCCCTGCGTTTTCTAGTTAAACTCTCCACAGTGGCTGCGTTCCGCTCGACTGCCTTCAATTGTGAAGGCCAGGAAGAAGAGCGTGCTGCTTCGTCACTGGATACGTTCGTAAGATTCGTCGTCGTCTGTTCGTCGGCTAAATTAGTTGGAAGGCTTTTAGACTCGATATTTCTGTCCTCCACTTGGTCTTCTGATATGCCTGGTTGCGAGCACGCGCTATCCGATGTAGGGACCGTGGAGATGTGTTGAGCTATTTGGGTGGTAATTTTGATTTGTTTAGGGAACGAAAAAGGAAAAATCGTTGATTGATTTTATTCGGAGTTAGAATGGGCGCTAAGAGCAGTTGTCCGGAAACAGATTTTCCAACGACGTAATTGAATTAGCAGAATTAATCGTCAATTTGTGGCCGTTATTAATTACTCGTGCATAGCAACAGATCTTCTTTGCGTAATCTCAGGAGATCGGGATCAACGAATTATTCGTTTGATCTACATACAAGTTAACCCAATAGAGTACTTCACCAAATCTGGGCCTGAAAAACAGATATTCTCTATTAAATTTATCCAAATACAACAAACAGTAATCGTAACCCTATATATGCGTTTAGATCTCGTATAGGGAAGGTATTGTAGGAAGTGTAAATGCAATTTTAATTCCCTATTTCCGTCGACAAATATTTACAAGGCTTTCACGTACGGGTAAAAACTCCATTGGACCGCTTTCCTATATTTTACTTAGACTTGCATATTATTATTCCATGCGCTAGCAAACGACACAACGTAGCAATGTCGGATTTGGTCAATATCTTCGTAAAAGGTAGATAAGTAAAATTAAAAAATTTCCACCACATTTGAGAGTAATTTTATAATATATCCACTGCTAAATCAATGACAACATGCTGATTTTACGACACTGTGGTGTTTATCGACAAACACAAGATAACTTGGAACTATACTATCAATATTACTCCACGCCCGCATGCCGTGAGACGCTACCAAGTAAATGCAAAGCAATGATAATAGGTAAATAACAAATAACATACTGAATATGAACAAGATGGAAAGTTTGTAATATTGCTATATGAGTATATGTGATCTGTTACGATGTAAAGGTATCAACGTTGAAAAAGGTTTCTTTTAGAAGAGACCCCTACAGATTTAAGCTAAATTATTCTGCTACGATAACGTTAAATCAATCATGTATGTTAGATGTCTTCTCGAAAGCCTCTTTAACCAACTCGTACTTGATTATTAAGCGATCTTAAAATCTGGGCGCGAACGGAGTAGTTCCTCTGTATTTAAGATCACGATTCTGTTATCTGTAATTGCTATTACGCTGTTACTCATATTGCCTATACGTACAGTATGTACAATATTAGGTTTCGTGACGCCTCGTCATTTCTATCACGGTCACCATATTGAAAAAGAAACTCACTTGCTAGGAAAGAAACTTTCAGTATAATGTTTATGACGAGTTAATTAGTATTAGGAGGAAGGAAGTGTTATATTGCACGGCGCAATTCATAAGAGAAGCGGCTGTTTCAGATAACCAAATGAACCAGTCAAAACTATCCATACGGCGATATGAAAATATGCTAACTTTCAGAGAACGTGCGACTCATCATTCATCCATGTTAGAATGGCCAGATTAGTGTACTGCACTGTACAATAATTAGATGCGAAAGCAAAGTAACGAACGTCACGCTGTGATCAGATTCTTCAGCCATAGAGATAAAGCAAAACGCTTACCTAGCTATTGTTATGCGAAGTCTGTAACAAAACTACTATACGACAACGAAGATCATATTGAAAACTTCGTCGTTACAATTAAGTAGTCCAAAACCTGCACGACATTTGCTCACCCTCTTGCTATATTAACATTCATCTCCACAGTAAGATACGAAATTGAGTAAACGATAAATATAAATCCCTTAACCTTCTGCTGAAGTAGAAGAAGACGCCTAACACAGTAGGCTATGTCCTCGGTTTCAACTGTACAGAAAACAATTCATTCAACTTACTTCGCTGGATTGTTTTTAATGCAAATAGCATCACTATTGATATCCTTTACTTGGTTTGTTATTGTAAAGCTACATTGTCGAACTCCTCGTACTCCCAAATAGAGTTTAGAAATGCTGCCTACCCGAGTACTGTGATACAAAATAACCGCTCGCCGAAGCTCTGCGCGCACTGAATAAATAATAACTGGCTCATCAGACTGCGTTAATTACTTCTCCCGAATGAAAAAGCGCCACTGCTCAAACAACGTCTAGTATTTCTCTTCATTTGTTTTTCCTCCTGAGATTTAGACTCTCCTGTTCTCTTCCATCAAAGATTAATGATAAACTCAAGTCACTGGAGATAATTTAGTAATCACGTATCGGGGTTATTTTCTTGAGATTCGATACATGATATAAGTGATTTCTGACGTTACAGCCGTGTATAGCTGTTAAAATATAGTCAACTATTGTCCCGTCACAAGGTTTAGAAAACTTGAAATAGCTCACACCTAATTGAAGGAATACTATCTCCAATAGCTGTTCCCGTAATACCATCATAACCACCTTATGAGAACACTGCTACCTTTCGACGTAGTGTGCAGCAGAAATTGTTCCAGTACCTCGTATTCAAATTGGTTAGACCGTTAAGTGTTACAAAATTCCAGGTACACACGACTTGCCAATCACATGGAACTCTTGAAAGCCACTTGAGCGTTTAATCAAGTGACTGCATGCGAACACAAGGTTAAGGGGGTCGAAATTACATACCTGTACGCGACACGTGAAACGCATGGGTGAACGCAAAAATTGAAACACTCCTCTTGATTAGTCTGATAAAGACGCGTGTGAAACAACACAGCAACTGAATAGCATGACAACAGAGTTATCTCTTGGAAATTTAGGTCTTGCGCTTCGACTGATACAGGCATTCTAACGGTGAATACAATTCTACGAAGCTAACTGCGTTTCAAATTTTCATTCCGAATTTTTTATAAGTAAACGCTACACATTCGAATCCTATATCCACTTTACAGCGTCTGTCTACGCGCTATGTCTATCACCTCACAACTCACAATTTTCTATGTTACCGGGTAGCCAGGATAAATCGCTGTTTACTCTTTACTCATCATTGGCAAATGCTTAATTACGCACAGTTGTATTTTTTCTTTAATACCACGGTTCTACGTGATTAACCACCCTAGCGCCATCTACGGATCGAAAACATCAAACTCCTACTCCTAAAGAATTCTGGTCTACAAGCCGAGCAGCATAGTTCCGATGTCTGAAGTCTGACATCCTTATATTAGTTGTGTACTGCAATTACTTGTTATGTTAAATGGAACGATTACATAACTGCTGCCCATGTCGACACAAATACTATAAATTATCTGCACTGGACATAGTTGCAATTTATATCATAGTTGTGCGAAATGTCGCTCTACATAACAAAGTAAGTTTCACCATGCAGATGACAGCTGTTTGAGCGACAGCAAAAGGTGCAATAATCAAATTTGCTCTGCGACAGAAAAAAAAAAGGTAATACCTGACAACGACAGCTTAAAGTTTTTTTTTACCGTTTTTCTTGTTGATTCAGGTTCGCCGTCGTTTCCGTCTCTTCTTTGTATTTAGTATACCAATATGTAAGACAGCCCAGCCCGTCTGTATTTATTCCTTGTTACATATACAACCAGGTTTCGTTCCAGCGACCTGGTCGACTAGCTGCAAAAACGTGTACACGTACATAGCTTGGAGCAGGGGTCACCAAACTTTTTTTTAGCGTGATTGGATCATTAGAAGTTCATTTATAAGATTTGATTGTACTTTGCCATCTAGCGGTTGATAGTTTTTACTTCACTTAACGGATATAAATGATCCAACAATAAAAAATTCTAACCGCTAGATGTCACTGTTGGATCCCCTATAACCGTTAAGTGAAGTAAAAACTTCCAACCGCTAGATGGCAAAGTACAATCAAATCTTTCAAATGAACTTCTAATGATCCAATCACGCTAAAATTAGCACAGAATAGACGTTATACATAAACAAACATTCCTTGAAAAAAGTGGATCGATTGATTCAGGTAAACCACGAAAAAATCTATTTCGAAATTTGAATAACTACTACGCCAAATTGCATATATACGCCCGTACATAGATGAAATGAATGATGTTTGAATAAAAATCCCAATTTGCCGCTATAGTTAAATGTTGTCTCCGTCAGAGATACGACATATACATTCGTTCTATTTTAGGAGAATAGTTTAGTCATATTTTGTAACTCTAGAAACACTTTTTAACAAACAACAAGCATACCACCAGAATTTGATTTGAAACAATAGCAATTACTGTATGTGCGAAATTACTACACGATATACCATTTCTATCTTATCAAGATGACTCAAGTTACCGTCCAATGATGTCACTTTTTGAGCTTGAGGCAAAATTGCCAATAAAAAACAAGCGATAAAACGTCTTCCATAATTGAAAACAAATAATTGGCTCTTATCTGTTTGCATGACGTCAAATCACTGTAATTCGATATTGGAAACTGTTTTTTTTCATCTGCAACGATCTGCATTTTGTGTCAGTCTAGGAAGGTAAGTGTGAATTCTTCTTAAACCAAGTCCCCTTTGCGGACATAAAATTAAAACTGGAATTACGGCAGCAGGCAAGCATTACTGTATCCAATGAACTGTATACTTGCTAGATGAAATTGATTACATGGAATATGAATGGATGTGTACTTGTGGTGAAGACTATGCTCGAGCAAAGTTTTTTAAATTAATTCAATTAAATTCTTTATCACGATCCGACTCTGAAGAAGACATATACACCTCAAGCCAAAAAACATGCGTGGGCAGAGTATTGACATGATTATATAAAATGGTGTAGCGTATGCTTGAGTAAAGTGTACACCCCTCCAAGTTATTTCATCAAGATTCGACTTTGAAGAAGACAGCGAGACGGGGACAGCTCATTTTCCTCAAATTTCTTTAAGTGATTTTATTCCAAGCCTATTAAATGCTGTAAAGCGAAATTCCTTGATACTATCTGCACGAATAGAAAAACAAATAATGATGGATGCTAGAAATCTCAAGGTGCATACGCATGTTGATCCGCACTCCATCTTTATAATTACATCTACCGGTGTATGAAAGTTCACTAAGTTCACGTTTAAGGAAGTTTTTAGATTTTAAGGAAGAACGTTTTTAGATATTTTGTGTCATTCACCATTACGGTTTATGAGATAACAAATGTTGATTCCTAAGGCGATCTCGGAAATCAAAAACACTGACGTAATCAAACGTGATGTTTCCACGTTTTATACCGCGGTGGGATATCTTTTTTACCATTCGACTAAAGTAGTTAAATTTTCCAGATTCTCCATGTTTACTTTTACTTGATTGAGTGCAGTAGATAGGATAATGTGACTATAGTAAAAGATATCTTTATTACTATCATGCGCCTTAAATTCGGAGGTATATTAGCCTAGGGCTATTATAATATAAATAAGCTTACCGATAGATCGTTCGAAGTTAACTATAAATAGGCATCGGGTAAAGTCGGTCCCTACCTCGTTGCACTCAAGGCTTGAATGTGTTCTTAGAATAACGAGAGCTGAACTTCGAACGACAAAATGCTATGGATGCACAGTGATCGCTACTTCAAAAACGTATTGATAATATTAGGTGAGTGTCTGAATACACTACATTTTACAATATTTCTTAGTGTAAAAGGTGTAAGATACACATATATCTCGACGCCTAGCCTGCCTAGACTCTAGCCTATAGTGGCACAGTAGGGAAGGAGGTTGGACTGATAGCAAAATTGATTCAATTGAGTGTACCCGTGGGATAGTTTATTCGCTGCTGATCATTGGTCGAGGATGCATAGAAACTAATAGATAAATTGTTTACAGCATTTCATTTTGGATTCAACCAAGGGCAGGAAATCGCTGTCAATGATCATAAAACAGTTGTTATAGGTGAGAATAGAATATCTGTTACTGTTGTAGCCACTATAGACACTCTTTAGCTGTGACACACCTGTTTTCGCAGATAACGACGGAGATGGATCTTGGCAGTTTGCCAAAGATCACTGTGATTCTCTTACTAGGCAATTGTGCAGTTACAAAAATCTGTGCTCAGAAGAAAATAATTTTCTCCTAAAAAGCAAATTGACTTCGAAAACTGGAATCTGGTCACCGATTTTAGACGAATACAATGACTGGGTATTTTTGAGTAGAAAAAAACCATGTGCAAAACTAAGCGCACAACTCGGTCCTCCGAGCTGGAGCGGTTACAACTGTACAACGATTCCATCCCAAATGAAAAGCAAGCAAACGGAAAACTTCTGCTCATCAAATAGGAAGATTTTTTGTTGTCAAAAACACAGAGAAAACACTTATAACATATATCCGGTTCCAGTCTTCGTTCAGAGCAGAGTTGAAAACGGATCGCCGTACTATTCTTACTCTCTCTCGAGAACTACGAGCGAAGAAAGCTTCGTTGCGGACCATGCCGCCTGGCGTGACGGTGGTAGGATGGAAGGAGACTTGACCAAGTTTACTTTGATGTCTGGTTTCGTTAAAGGGGAGTTTGAAACTCCGATATTTTTCTGCAAGCAAACCGTCAATACAGCAACAAGGCTCAAGACAACCCTTCATAAAATATCGATGGAATGGTGCTCTTATCCTTGGAAATCGAATTTTTATTTATACGCATCGTTATCGGAACCCACTGGAGTAATTGTAAATGAATTATTCGTTGAAAAAATTAGCGAAGGTGACAAATCTTATACAAGAATCTCGATACATAACAATAATTCTGAATATGAGACAAAGTACACGATTTTTACACCAAACTACGAGGACAGTATTATTTTGTCATCAGTGATCGAAGATGCTTGTCGGACTGAGACAGAAGTGATAACGCTTAACTCAGGAGTAATAAATTCTCCTAAATACCCAAACAAGTATAATCGAGGAGCGACTAATGATATCGAATGCAGGTGGAAGATAGGGGTGCAGTCTAAACACGTCATCAGATTATCCTTCAAAGTGATAAAGTTAGCTGAAGACGCGAAGATTCCATTTTCCTCTCTTCAACAGGTTTGTACAATTTTCAATGACATGGAAACCAATGTGGTTCAAATAAAGAACCGCGAGTCAAGTGTGGCCTTCGAGTGTACTTTTTGGCCCAGAGGCAATAAAATTACAAATGTACTGAATTTCATCCTGCATTCATGAAGATTTAAAACTTGTGTTACTGCGAAACTGTCAATGTTCAATTTATCTAAATGCTAACGTATATTTCGTGTAAAAGAAGTGTGGATGCCTTGACCAAATATGTCAGATAAAAAGGAAAAGTATTGCAAGGATTACAATGAGTACGAATAAATACTATGTCAACACAATAACTCTGAGCTAAAATTGGCCCACGTTAACTTAAAACAAACCAAATACAATGATTTTCTACCTATGATACATACAGTACTGTACTATCTTTCTGTCGTTTACTTTTCAAGTCCAGAACTTTCCAAAGTGAAGAGAATTCATATTTCAATTTCAACAAAACATGCAACAAAGAGGGAATTGAAATCACAGATCCTTATGGAGCAAAATACGGAACAATTTGTGGCAGCGAGCTTCCACCGACTTTCTACACAACAGACAATGCAGTTAACATTCAATTCTTTGGAAAAAAGTAAGTACACATTACCAAGCTTAACGAAAATCACAGTTATAGATTTTCTATTTCACTCTGACTTATCAATTACCAAATTCGTATAATTTATTGCAAGGGAAAGTATAGGAATCAGTTTCTCGTTATTCTACGAAGGAATACCACCACCAAACGGCCTCGTTATTATGAAACTAAGTGGAGAGGAGATGAAGGAACTGACTTGGGAGAAGGCGAAACAAACGTGTAAAGAATCGGGAAAATTTTTATGTTCCGCTGAAGACATTTGCAGGTACTGAAATACTCTATACATCTATATATTAGAGTATAAAAAATGGAGTGCCAATACAAGATTTATAATTAGCTTAGGACGACCTTTTTACGGCGTTGAAACAGGAGACAAATGGGCGCCAATCAGCAACGAATACAACGACTGGGTACAGGTATGTTGAATGTTAAGGCAATATTCTGCGTACCATCCTGCTTGCGACGAATGAATCTTGAATTGAAACTTTTATATGAGCTGATCCAATGTGAAAATAGATAGTTGCTCATGACCACGATATAGATACTTCCATGAAACCTATTTTCATTACATGTACTTAAATAATTACATAAAATGAATTCAAGATAGGCAGAGGAAACATTAGGACCTGTCGGAGACATAATGTCGTTCACGGTCCACCACAATGGGGAGTCATAAAAGGAAATTGTCAAGGAATAAACATATCCAATCCATGTCCAACGAAAGACACCCTGTACTGCTGTAACAAGAGACTCGGAGAAGATGAACTACCACAAAGCAAACTAGTCGTCGTCAAAATACTTTTCACCACTCAGAATGGAATCGTGTTTTCCAAGTACTGTTTTATTTTTGCAGTCTTGCATTTTGCATAATAAAATACAAAGACTATTTTGTTCGCAGATACATTCGGGAGGGCGTTGACGCACCTACTTCTTACGATTCATCGAAAATATGGAGTCTGACTAGAAAGCAAAAGGGAGATTTCAGTTCAATAACATTGCGTTCTCACTTCCATCCTGGGTATGAATATGCGTGCTACTGAATTTCATCTAAATAGCAGACTACAAAGTAACGGGGTGTTGGTGAGATATACACAATCGTTTTATACACTCCAATTGATTACCAGAGGTTAGAAAGGAACATTAAATGGTTGATCATAATATTTAAATAAGCAAAGTAACAGTATTTCCAGGGTGGGTTTCAGTCAACATCAGTGGCCTGAGATTTTACCTATGTCCACTACAAGGCAAGCAAACCACTGTTCTTTGTTTGGCGCACGTATTCGTTGTTTTTTTACGATACGTGCTTTTAACTGGGGACCCTACATCAATACTAGCTGCACTTGCACCAGCCTTATCAACCATTTTCGACTTAATGTTTTCAAGGAGAAACGAATAAAAATTGTGCATGTACTGAATTACAGAGTCGAGCAAGTTGTGTATTTCTGTTCCATGAAAACCATTCCAGCAATCGGGCAAATAACCGCTGTGTTTGCAATGTTTTTACAACCGTGTGAGACGAAGGGGTGGAAATTCTTATACGCGATGTACTCACTAAAACGAAGACAGGTTTGTTCAGAATCAAATAAGTTAACCGTACAATATATCGAAACTGCTACATTCAAAAGAAGACTATGTTTGGTACAGAAAGGAGCATACATGTACTATGTCGGAATCTACAACAAATGGCCGTATCACAGCCGAGTTCACTTTAGAAAATTTCCAGATGGGTTTCAAAGACTGGACAGTTTTCTTCTCTACAGCGCTACCGAAGATGTATCACCATCTCAAAACGTATTCCAATTAATTACGAAACTTAAACCACTGGCTAGAATTAGACTACAAGCTGAACATCGATTGTCTGGTATCTTTCGGTCCAGGAGCGTCCCTGATTATCACAGAGGTTTATATATAGATATCCACGCGGGGCGATCGCAGCGCGTCTGTGGCTACGCAGTGAACTAATCACACGACCCGACAAGTTTAAAAGAGGAAGAAAATATTACTCAGCTGAAATCATGCCGGATTAACCGAGGTCCAGATTAACGATGCCGGATAATTGATGTTTAGCATGTACAGTGGTGCCTCGTAGTTCGAACGCCCTTAACGTCGAATGCTTCAGACTTCGATCTCTAAATTAAAAAAATATCCTATCAGAGTTCGAATCAACCACTACCTATTATTTCTAATGAGATGAAGAGAATAAAATTGTATCTCGAACAATTCAGAGTTCGAACGGCCCCATGAAACGGATTAAGTACGAAGTACGAGGCACCATTATAATGTAGAAATGCTGTAATAACGAACAGGTTGAACGTCATTTTAATGGTATTACATTTATGTAACGTCCGTCCGGTACATACTAATTCTGTAATGCAATCTATGAAAAGGAAAATCTTATCGAAGAAGACAACGCTTGTAATGACAATACTCTTGTTATTATCGGACCAAGTATCGTGATATCACCAGGTTACCCGGCTGCATACGGAAATAACTTGTACTGCAGATGGCATATCAAATTACCAGAAAGAGATTACCAACAGGGTAAGACTACCATATTCTTTTCACAACAATGGATTCTACACTCGATTTCACTTAACAACCAATCTCCAGTGTTAACCGGGAAGAACAAACTCGAACATTCATTGATAAATGACAGTATTTCCTTGGTCACGAAAGTTATGCAAAAAATAGATTCAGAAGTGAACAACACTGCATTTTCCATATATATTGAACTGTGTAAATGCTGATGCATTTAACCTGTGTTGTAGTAATAGCATACACTATGAGTTGACCGCATGATGTGTTACATGGATGAAATCACTTTACAAGATAAATGATACTTTCTGAACTTTCACAGGGAACCGCATGAAGATTACTATCCAAGAACTACATTTGGAAGATCCTGTTGATGTTCTCACAATTTATGAAGTTGCATCCACAATTGACTTGGGAAAAACATCTTTCAGTGAAAACAGCAACAAAGTGTTTAAGTCACGCAGAGACTACACAGGAATGGTTTCCCAAACAACATTGGAAACCCATGACACTTTCTTCTTGGTGTTCTCTACAGACAGCTCCACAGCAAGAAAGGGCTTCAAATTGCTAGTTGAAACTCTTAACAACGACTGCGGAGGAGTTGTTGGTACTGATGGTCAGGAAATAACTAGCCCCAATTATCCACATGCTTATTCGGGAGGGCTCAGCTGCCAGTGGACAGTCAAGGCACCAACACCTGATCACACAATCGAAATCAAGTTTCAAAATCTCGATTTGGGTCAAGAAAAAAAATGTTCTGATTACTTGAAGATTGTTGGAGCGAAAAAAAACAATGACCAGTTACTTTGCAACTCACAAATCATCCGAACACAAATAACTTTCAATGAAAGCTTAGTGAATATTACATTCAAATCTATGGCAAGAGAAAAAGCCATGGTAAAAAAGATTGGCAAAGGTTTTTCACTCCGAGTGTTCTTCCATCGAGAAGGTACAGTGGAAAATGAAGAACAGCAGCAATGTGGAATACAGCATGTCTCATCATGGGATGATGCTCAAGACAGGATCGTTAATGGAAAACAAGCTAAAAGAGGAAGCTTCCCATGGGTTGTTATGATAGGACGACCTACCATTAGTTGCGGAGGCTCTTTGCTCAATGAAAGGTTAGTTTTTGTCATTCGTACTTCAGGAACTTCGAATTTGCATTATTCCCTGCTTTATACACAACAGATATGTGCTGACTGCCGCCCATTGTATAGTCTATGAATACATACACGCACTAGCGATAATGATCATGCATGAACCGATAAGCAAATACAGAGTGATTGCAGGTAGATATGAACGCAACAAACCATCCCCAGGAGAACAAATCTTCAACATATCACAAGTGTATATGCATGCTGGGTATGAATTACATCATATCACACAAATTTGAATACCCTTAATAACATGAAACATCTAATAAAAGATAGAAAGCAACTCTGTTCCTTTTCAGATATAAACGATACAATGTAAGATGGAGGGAAAATGGTGTGTCAGTGTTGGGAATCTTTCCTTACAATGATATTATCCTGCTTCGCCTCTCTACGAATGCACAGTTCAGTTCAACAATTTCTCCAATCTGTTTGCCTACACAGGTATGAAGAGCATGGTTGTTCTAAGATAAGAACAGTACTATGGTTGTAAAGTGCAATTAACAAATAACAGGACACAAACGTTGGCGAATTCTGCTATGTTGCCGGTTGGGGTTCAATGTCGGGAAGTTCAATTAAGTTTGTGTCTGCCCTGCACTATGCAAAAGTGCCAATACTGGATAATTCCCTTTGTAATAGCTGGGAAGAATTGGAAGGGACAGTGATGGAGAATTCTTTCTGCGCAGGTACTGTCAATTTTCAATCGGTGGCTACAGCATGTAAAAATTACCCGATACCAATTTTAACTTGGCTTCATATACAGGTCATCCAAATGGAGGTAGTGACCATTGCTGGGGAGATTCAGGTGGGCCCCTGATGTGTAGAGGAAAGTATGGCAATTTTTACATCAATGGCATTGTGAGCTGGAGCAAAAAATGTGGGGGAAAGAGAACCCCAGGGGTCTATACACGAGTCTGGCCTTTCTATGACTGGATAAATAAACTGATCGCGACTTGAATTATACATACAGCATCTTACCCTGTGATTTACATTTTGATATTAACAGTAGTGCCTAGTACGTCGTACTTAATCCGTTCCACGAGGCCGTTTGAACTTTGTATTATTCGAAGTACGAATCAATTATTCCCGTTAGAAATTATGAAAGTGAATTATTCCGTTCCCTAATCCGAATCCATTTCGATAAATTTGAAGCAAATACACATAGTGTCACACAAGAGTGTATATGGTGTAATTTTGGCCAGGATTGATCCAAAATATATTCTGGAAATCTGTACTTTGGAACAGTCAATGACAAGTGTCAAGGAAAATGGATATAATTGAATAAATCTATGACAATGTGTAAGTTTGGCAAAGACTCGTTTCGTTCAATTTACCCATTTTCAGAACAGCAAGATTTAAAAGATTTTTTATGATAATTACAATGTCTCAATTCATGCAATACTATGGATGTTAATTAAGCAGAGAACATTTACCTCTTTCAAAGATATTGTATCAAACTCTTCCTGAGTTAGTACAGCAATGGATCCAGATGTATTTTGTTTTTTTTGCAAGCTCGTCTATGCGATCGTTACCGAATGCCTAGAAACATTTTTGTTCCTTTATCTATTTATTGACCCGGAAATCTATGCACTTTAACCTATGAACCTAATGTAAAACACATGTCAACAACAACCTCCTAGTGGTAGTGGTATCAGATTCCTTCTCCTGCATTGAGTATTGCAGCGTTGTATATTTCTCTGCTCCCTTATTGTAAAAATATATTAGTAGCAGTAATATGAATTGCATTCTCCGTTATTGCGGCGGGTGGAACGATATCAGTTTTCGCACTTTACTACCGCGAATATTTGCTCAGCAACTGAGAGAAAAACGTAGCTACGTTGACAAGAAAAAGTTGCAAATTCAGGTAAGTTCGAAAATTAGTATGACATTACGAAGTTTTAAGGTAACCAATTGCAGATTGAAAAGTCTTTGGTGAAGAATTCGAGACTTCAGAAGAAATCTTATGAAGCAGATCCGGGAATATTCAATCCAACGAAACCGCTGTTACTATATGGGAGAAAATCTGATTGTAGGAAGTTACCTCAAGCAAGACTAATTCGGGAGCAAAATCTAAGCAGTTTAATAAGAAATGAAATTCAGGTCTATCATTATTGAGTTATCGAGATCACATATTCTCTCTATATATATATTCTTGAATATCTTCCACTTCAGGCCTTGATTGAAGGTGGACAAGTAGGAAGCGAATTGCAAGAATACCATATTACTTTAACCAAAGCATACATGGTTTCTCCAAAGAAGTGCAGAATACTATGGAAACCTGATTTCCCATCAAAAGATTTAGAAATATTGAAACTATTGAACAGGTGACTGCTGACTGTAAGATGAAACAAAGCATTTATTAATTATCCTATTGCTTCTAGATCAAGCAAAAAGATAAGCCATTTGTTAAGGACAAATTACATTGTCAACAATGCACCGGAACTAGACTTTTACCTCGATCCAGAGTTATTGAATATTGCCAAGGTTGAAGAACTTCTCAATAAATGCGACATAGATTCAAAACCAGACTCACTTAACGAAGAAGAAACAACGGAAGCTCTAAACGAAAGCAAAGTGGCGGAAAAGAAACTTTATGATTTAGATTACGAATCACTACATTCTAAATTAATTGTGTTGAAGAAGGGAAACAGTAGCATTACTTAAATAAAACATACACATTTTCTGCCTCTATGGTACGACTGAATTCTAGATAGAGAGTAATGAAATAGCCTGTGTGATATGGGAGTAACTATAACCTATAAGTAACATACATGGTTGCAGTTCAGGGTTGGTACACTCAGCTTATAAAGAAAAGTTAATTTTGGTACATGGTTGGCAGACATTCATTCGGTAATAGGATATTAGCTTCAACCACCAATTAAACTGTTGCTATGATTCCTACACTACCAGAATTGCATAAAGTTACTTACTTCAATTCAACAACAACTAGAAGTTTGAGTCACACTGTGACTTGGGAAATTCAAGGCGTGTTTAGAAGTCGAGGTCTTAATTCATAAACTAAAAAAGCTGTGAGTTAAGTTTTTGAATTAAATAGTCAGTCAATCAGGTGCAGTAAACTTTACCTGCATAGCATCACAGAACTTCACAAATGTTATATTTATACTGTGGCTACATGTATTTCATATTGCTTCATTGATAATGCACAAAACAAATTGCACCAGTCAAAATGCTAACTTTACCAGAATTATAAGAATAAAATTATTGTACTTAATTATCATTACTGCCTGTAACGGTGAATGAAATCATATGGATATATGGAAGAATGATATAAACAGTGGAAGTGCAGTGNTTTTTGAATTAAAGAGTCAGTCAGTCAGGTCTGTATCACACTGAAACTGTAAACTTTACCTGCATAGCAACACAGAACTTCACAAATGTTATATTTATACTGTGGCTACATGTATTTCATATTGCTTCATTGATAATGCACAAAACAAATTGCACCAGTCAAAATGCTAACTTTACCAGAATTATAAGAATAAAATTATTGTACTTAATTATCATTACTGCCTGCAACGGTGAATGAAATCATATGGATATATGGAAGAATGATATAAACAGTGGAAGTGCAGTGAACATGAAGTTCTCACCTGTACTAATGACACAAATAGAAAACAAATCCTGGTTTTCAATTTTTCGTGAAAACCTAGCTTCAACTAGGACATAGTTGATGAGAATTTCAATGGGGCTTATTTAAATTCAGGCTACAACCAAGTTTTACAGATATATGGAATGAGTTTTTTTAGGATAGCCGAGATAGTGACATAGCCAACAACATCATACAGTTGGACAATAGCGTAATGTAAGTATACTAGCTAAAACATAACGGATTTAGAGATGTTCAAATTATCTTGGGATGGTTTGAAGGAATGTCGACAGAAAGATAAACTGAAAAGTACATGTCATGAATAAAACAATCTTATTACTCAGATTGCTCTTAACGGATCCCAGAATAATATACACTGTAACAGGGAAAATTTACTAACATATATTGACTACTTTAACTATTAAATTGGAATTTGAGTAACTATCTATCTTACAGTTCATCTTTTTGCTGATCATATGTATCAGGTATACGCAATAAGAATTCTTTCAGGCTTTCCAAGTTACGTGCTCCAGAATATTTCTCTTTATCTTCACCTTTAATGAAGAGCTTTAGTGTAGGGTAGCCTTGAACCTATGATGAAAACGTTGATTCACACGGGTTAAAAAAATGTTACTATCAAGCTTGCAAGAGACATTCTGGCATGGATTTTAGAATTTCAATCGAGTAGTATAGTGTAATACTTTAGGATGCTCGCTACCTTCACTTTTCTGCTATAGTATTGCCGTCTATCATCAGCATGAGGGAATGAAATTTATAAGAACTAAAATTTATAGCTTGGCGTTAGATCAGTGTTATGTCTTTTTTGAATACTTCTCAGTGGTGGTATAGTATGTGTCCCACCTCTTATTTTGGGGCTCGGGTCACATTTATACTGCATTGAAAAAAAAATTCTTTCACTCCAACCCTTCTTTTGGAATTTAATTCTGACCTCAATCACAAAAAATTACTATTATTACTATACTATTACTAGAACAACTACATTCGGTGATATCATGCCCTACTACAAAATATTTTCTTACTTTGTATTCCGCACACAAAGACTGATACTTGGTGCAGTCCACCTTGACGATTCTTACAGGATGATTAATGGTTGAGAAATCTTCGCGAGAAAGCTCGTCCCAAGTAGGAGCCAAACGTTTGCAGTGTCCACACCATGGTGCATAGAACTTTACGAAGCTTATGCCTGATGCAATGGTATCTTTAAAGGAATCAGCATCAAGTTCCAAAGCACCTTCAGGTTCTGGCTCCTGCTGAAAAAGGTATTTTCAGATTATAAAGATGAGGTCAAGCCTCACTTTCAAACCTGTTCTTGTTGTTCCGCTTGCTTTCCGGCCTCTTCTTGTTGTTCAGTTTGCTTCCCAGCCTCTTCCTGTTCTTCATCTTCTATGGCTTTGGAAGATAACATTTTTTCAGTGAACTCGATGAAGTTCTCAAGTTGTCTGCTTCCCTGTTCAAAACAGGGAATGAGCAATAAACCAAAGCAATTTATCTGGAAATCATTTTTTCCATCAAACGGAATAGTTTTAATCCTTATAAAGTATATTTCCAGTATAACAAATCTTAGTATAATTTATAAGCGTATTTGAAATTGTCGAGCAAGAATTGCATACATCAATGCAAGCAAGAAACTGTGTTGTTTATCAAAATGCTGTGACGGTATCATCTGTGCACTCTAGATATCCGAAGATAGTAAAGGAATCCCAAACAATTGAAACATTATAGTAATTAACAATCCATGTCAGTTATATCTTTTCTAACTTAATACAAGAACAACGGCAATGCATTATGCCTTATTTGATTTATTAAAAAGTGCCATCAATGAATTTTTTCTAACAAAAGTTGATGATTGAAGTAAACATCATTGAAAGTAAATTGGTGTTATTGCCAAATAGTGAATTGGAAACAACAAATTATGGATTGTGCGCCTAAAAATCACAGGGTTTAATACTATACGAGAGTTTCCGTACCTGATACTTTTCAACTTTCTTTCCGTCGCGAAACCACAATAAAGTCGGATAACCTCTAACTTCGTTGGCTTTACAGGATTCTGAATTCTTGGTGCAATCAACCTATTAGACACCAAGAAACATAGCAAAGTCAAAGAATACTGCCCGATTTCTTTCAAAATTTAAGCATTAAAATAAAATTCACATTCCCAATCTTCACTCTGTCACTATTCTTGAAGTTTTCTGCCAGTTCCTTCCAGGCAGGTTCCATTTTTTTGCAGTGGCCACACCATGGAGCAAAAAATTTTATGAAATGATTCCCTCTGGCTACATGGTCATCAAAGTTTTCTGAACTAATTTCATAAAGGCCTTCATTGACCTCGAGAGGCGGCACATCTTTATCCTCTTTTTCTTCCTCGTCTGCATTTGTTACAGTCTTTGTAACAAAATCCTTCAGGGATTCCAGGTCACGGCCCCCTCTGAAGCGGACAGGTTCCTTTCCAATAGGAAAGAGCTTGATTCTGCAATGTAGAACTTCAGATATTACATATCAATGAGAAATTCCAGCAATTCCAGTCATAAACTGTTGGTTCAATCTAGCTTTAGACCTTACGTCGGATAACCAGTTACTGTATTTTCCGAGCAAATTTTCGCATCAGCTGTGCAATCCACCTGTGAAATGATTCAAGTTACTATCATAGTACAATAGTGGCCTTCAACCTTTTTAAAGTAGCACATCTGCTTTTATAATCAAGCTGTAACTAAACGTTATTCAGGACAATGAAAAAAAAATTAGCATTATTGCTATTTCTGTACATGATGCATAAGTACTGACGAAAATTCATGCTAATATTCTTTTATTACGAAAAGGGGATAATTCAACCTTTTTTTCAGAAAAGGTTGCTTGTGCAGTGATTATGGAAACATTATATGTCAAACCTTTGCAATTGTAACAATCCTATCTGTCTTGGAATTGTAAAAATCTGCTAACTCCTGCCATACTGGTATGAGTCTTTTGCAATGGCCACACCTGTCAAAAACATAGTAATCATGGAGCAACAACATGGAATAGGAAACTACTGAATTACAGTTGAGACAGTGACAGCTTTTAAGATGTCTGACACTTTATTACAGCCCAGTATCATAAAAAAAATATTTTGATGACCAATTAGGGCTTTCCTCGGATCTCTTTCTCCGTCATGCATTTTTACTGTCACAACAAGCTGCACAACAGCACTAAAATGTCATACCAAGGTGCATAAAACATAACAAAGTGAGACTCTGAGTCCAATCGTCCATCGAAATTCTTCTCGGTGTACAGGTAAGGATCCTCCTCTGCTTCTTCCACGCCCCCTTCGTCATCACCGAAAGCGGAGATTGTAAAATATAAAAGCAACAACAAACTACTCAACTTCATTCTGAACATTTACCTACAACTGGAAATAGCGTTAAAATTGGAGTTACATGGCATTATCTAAACAAAGAGCTCCAGCTACTTGCAGCATATTTTCTGCTTCTTACGAACACGCCGGCCAGTGCGGTTTTGACGGGACAGCGGATCGAGGGAAACTCAAATCAGTTTCGATAGGCGAATGTGTCGCTGTACTAACGTTCACGTAAACAGTTGAAAAAAAAGTACAACTGAACAATTACATACAACATACTGCTCTATTTATTTGCAGGTGAATATTATTCACAAATACAACAACCAGTTTTTAAAATAAAATGGAAGATTTTAAAGCAGGTCAATTGTTTTTACTGGTCGGGTACGCTCGAACGGCCTATAGCACAGCGCACACGTGGTAAAAACTACGTAGAACGTGGCAGGAAGTTGTTGAAACGATTACCAAATGCTGGAGATATTGAACCTGTAATATGAACCGTGCCTACACAACACAGCATTAAAATAACTCACTTCAGGGCGTTCTCCTGCGTCAAAGAAATTAAGTATTACTGTGGTTTCAAGTTCGTCCTATCAAGTCTACATTTCAAGCCCAACATTAGTACTGTAATTTACAATACCCTAGTAACCTAGTTCATAAAATCCATTTACACAAGATCTTCTAACATGAGACCGCCACGCTACCTGGACAACAACTATATTCAACTGAGGTTTCCAAGTATCAACTGAAAATGCCCAGGAAGAAATTTATTGATTCATACAATTTACATTTATCACATGAAATCTTCACGCCAGCCAGCTAAAAGACAGGTTTTTTCCGTCGGAAATGTTTACGGTGAGTAGAATTCAAAAATATGACCAAGTGAAACATGCGACATGACAAAATTAACACCAATATTAACACGAAAGAGCTTTTTAATCCTAAATTAGTTTGAGAGTGATCATTCCCCGGTTCGAGTCACTTCTTGCCCTTAATTTTCTGGGCGGCCTTTGTCACTTTTCCTCCCGTTTCGACAGCAACCGTAACATCCTTGATAACACCGACTGCAACAGTCTGACGCATGTCACGGACAGCAAAACGACCTGGTTTAATATAAAAAAATTAGTTTCCAAGAAATACAACCACTCATTGCAGTTTGTCACTTACCCAGAGGAGGGAATTCGGAAAACTTTTCGACGCACATTGGTTTCGAAGGAACTAGCTCAATCATGGCAGCATCACCAGACTTCACAAACTTCGGGTTTTCCTCGATAGTCTTACCAGAACGACGATCGATTTTCTCCTTGATATCCGAGAACTAATACAAAGATGGAACACGAGGTTGCAAGTTCAAACAAACTGTATAGATTTCAATGCATTGAAATATAACAGCAATTAGAAAGCTGTGTACTGAACAACTTACCTTGCAAGCTATGTGAGCAGTATGGCAGTCCAGAACCGGTGAGTAGCCTTTTTGAATTTGTCCAGGATGGTTCAGGATTATAACCTGAGCTAAGAAACTACTCGTTTTCTGTGGAGGTACATTCTTTGCATCTCCACACACATTACCTCTGCGAATGTCCTTAACAGACACGTTCTTGATGTTAAAACCGACATTATCTCCAGGAGTGCCCTCCACTAAAGTCTCGTGATGCATTTCTACAGATTTGACTTCAGTAATAATATTTACAGGGGAAAACTTAACAATCTGGCCTGGTTTTATAATTCCAGTCTCCACTCTTCCCACTGGCACCGTTCCAATACCTGATCATTCGCAAGATATAAATATATATTTTAATATATGCATAGATTAGAGAACAGAATCTAAAACACTTGCCTCCTATTTTGTACACATCTTGTAGGGGCAAACGCAAGGGTTTATCAGTCGGACGTGTTGGGGTATCAATAAGATCGAAGGCTTCCCTCAGAGTAGAACCGGTTACTGGCTTGTTTTCAGTATTCAGTTTCGTGAATCCTTTATACCAAGCGGTTTTCTCAGACTTTTCCATCATGTTATCACCATGCCATCCAGAGATAGGCACGAATGGAATTTTTTTCGGATTGTAGCCAACTTTCTTCATGTAGGAACTAACTTCCTTGACAATTTCATTGAATCTAGAGAAAATAATTATAATAGCGGCCAGCTGACTAGCTAATTAATTACCATCAACAAATTACCTAGCTTCGCTGTATGGAGGCTCAGTGTTGTCCATTTTGTTAATAGCACAAATCATCTGTTTCACACCAAGGGTGAAAGCCAAGAGAGCATGCTCTCTCGTTTGGCCATTCTTAGAAATTCCAGCTTCAAATTCCCCAGTACCAGCCGCTACAATGAGAACAGCACAATCCGCCTGAAGACAAAAGCATTTAAAGTGCGCCGTAAATGAAGTAATAATAGCCATTACTCATCTTACTTGAGATGTTCCTGTGATCATGTTTTTAATGAAATCACGATGTCCAGGGGCATCAATGATGGTTATCATGTATTTGACAGTTTCAAACTTCCATAAAGCAATGTCTATGGTAATACCACGTTCTCTCTCGGCCTTCAACTTATCCAACACCCAGGCATACTTGAATGAACCTTTACCAGTCTATGAAAATTTATTTAAGAGTTTTACACAAGAAAAGATATATCATGTTTGTCGGCAGAGTTACCGGTGTTGTCACAACAAGCTTCACACAGTTCCAAGTGGGTATTTCAATACTACCGATTATCAAAGTCTTGATACTACTATTTCAATTTGAGCAATAATCTTCAATGCCTACCTCTTGAGCTTCTTTTTCAAACTTCTCGATGGTTCTTTTGTCAATACCCCCACATTTATATATCATATGGCCAGTAGTAGTCGACTTGCCGGAGTCGACATGACCAATTACGACGATGTTAATATGAACTTTTTCTTTACCCATGGTGTTTTCTTTTTTGATTAAGAATTGGAACTCAAGACTGAAATAAAAGAAAATAGTGTGTCAATTAGTCCTTCTAGAAATTAAGGAATAGCAAACGAAACTGTTTTCACTTGACAATGGAAACGGCTTACTAAATTGGAACCAAGAAAGGTATACCATGTATGTGTGACCGAGACGAGACACAAGAATGGAACATTTATGTGATGACGTCACAGAAATCCAGAATAATCATTACTTGGCGTAATAGAATAAACTTTGAAATCAAATTTAAAATTAAAAATTATCACACGATTCCCCATCTCGGTCAAACACAGAAAAAGTCCTGAAATCCTACTTTTTACTGATGTCAACAATAGCCACTGAGTAGTTACTTTATATAAGTGAAACGAGTTTATAATCAGTCATTTACATTGCTAACTCCACATATCATCTACTTTAACATAAAGTCGTCACGAAATAACCACGTGCTGAATAATTCTGACACCAGATAAAATATCTCAAAATTTCATCAACGGATCATACAGCTATCAAGTAATTCTCGCATTACAGATATATAACCATGTGTACGATGCAACAACCTAAGCGAGCTGTAGCTAGATACAGAATAGTAGTGAACAAGCTAGAAATAGTCAAACCAGCAGAAAAGATACCAAAAACGTGTACTCACCCAAGATGCCGCACGCTAAAAGGAACGATGAGGTGGATGCCACGTGATAAGTGAAATGACGAAAAGCCAATCAGCCAATCAAAACGAGTTATAAAATTGTGCAATAATGACCGGATATGGCGTAATAATTCGGTTCACTGCGTCCTATGTGAAGTTTATGTGCTTTTTGTGCTCAAAAATATAAGTAAAGCTAGGCAATTTTATGAAATGTGTTTTTTACCAAATAACTACATAGTTTAGACTTAAGCGGGGGAACACTGTCGAAAAAAATCCTGAGTACGAGGAACGGTTGTAGTGTTGCAGTCGTGAAAACGGATGTAAGTGCGAGGGATCGTTGAAGGAGGGAGTCGTTAAATAGGGAGAACCAGTATACGCAGAAGGTTTATTGAGTATGCAATTGAAAGACATGGAAGAAGATTATACGAATACACAAGTAATTTATATACAATTGCTGCAGCAATGAAAAAGGATACAAAATACGACAATAATCCTCCGTCTCTAAGCAATCTATCTGTGCTTAGACACAGAACAAAAATCAAAAATCATACTACGGGTATCAACATGGGATGAAAGTGGTGTTAGGTTTTCCCGAAGAAGAAGGAGATATTTACATAGGTGATGGTGAAGGAGTGGTAGATCTGTCTGAGTTACTTATGGTATTCTCAGTGGAATCGGATGTTTCAAGAACATCTGTGCTTCTGAGTTCGTAACCTCTCTTTTCTGCTATTTCAGAAAATCCCTTAGGTTCACTGGTAATGGGGGATACTGCTTTCGTACTATTAACAAGCTTACTGTAAAAGTGACGGAGGAATAACAGTTATTCATTTACAGTACAATTGATAAAAATATTATGCATGCACGATTTCTGCCTAAACTAGTAAATCGGAAATATGCACGTACGGTATGGTATGTATTTGCGTCGGAAAGCGTAATCTTTTGCGTCGGTAAAATTGTATTGGTATTTACCGTTTTTCGTATTTCCTTGTGTCCAAAAGGACTCACTGAACGACGAGGTTCCGCTCCAATGATCTGGTCATAAAGCTAATTGGTCGGTAAACGAACTTCTCACTTAATGACCAAATATACCACCTGCATTTCGTTTATTGGACGGCTATTAAATAGCGAGATGACATAACAGAACATAATACAGTGAAAAGCTTGTCATGCATGGAGAATATGAATTACTGTAAAATTTACAATTGTTCAATGAAAAGATGGGATGCGTTTCACTGAAGGAAACATTGAAGGTTAAAATATATTTTTATTTGTCCCTGAATTGATATGGCTTCTATATAGATTCTTTCTCAGTCATGTAGCTCCGAGAAACACTATCACAATCAAATATGCAATGTGTGTGATTCACTACCTCACACTTGATTAATACTAAAGGAACTTTCTTTTTTGTTAGATGAGAAAGGTAATTCGAGACTTTACAAAGTAGAAAAATCATAAATTCCAACACTTTTAGATAATAATTATTAATTGAGTAAAATGGTACACCAATATAGAGCATAAAGAAGCACACTACGCTAAAATATTCACAGATATATATATATATATATATATACTGTTAACACAACACGATAAGAGATATATTCAACTCTAACTATCAGTTTATCTTTGTATATTACAGAGAGATATCATTGTATTATAACAACAGTAATATTATTAACGTTAACACCCTTTTGAACATGGAATGTATGGAACGTTACATGTTAAAATAGTGTGATTTCTATGCATACGATGTAAGTACGCAAGTACCACAACGAAGATATCTGTAAAAGACTTTCAGATTGAAATTTCAACGGGCCTCGGAGTGAACAACCATAAGTACGTAAAGAAGGAAACTTCTAAACTTTCTCCGTTACGGAAGTTGGTTGACCGTTGGGTATAGGTTGTTCGTCAATGTGTTTACCCGGAGTTTGATCCTGAAAATTGTTTTCAGTGGATTCTGATGTCGCAGGTCTGTGAGAAGTGAAATTCATAATAATTCATAATTCACAAAATGAGGACTTTATTAATTAATCATGGGATTGAACAAAAACGTATTGATCATTGACAGATTTCGATTCACTATTAATTACACGATATTGTATATCAGATAATTTCGTTCTATGGAACCAAGACTTTTTGCAGTTAGTTTTGCTTCTTTAAGACACATTTGCTACAAAATTAAAATAGAAGAAACCGGTAGGTGTTCCTCAATCTTCAAAACATATTTTTGCGATTTTTTCTTTAATTATCTACGTTTTACTTCTATACCTTGTAGAAACGAACCTTGCTGAAGGAGTATTCGATATTTCTTGGGATTCCTTTCCGCCTCTTTGCTTCTCGCCCTCTTCTTCCGAATTATCGATGATAGAATTAGCATGCGCCGGATTAGTTTCATTTTCTTGAGATTTTCGAGTATCGCGGCCCTCAGATTCTTCGGTTCCATCTGCAGCATCTCTCTCCGGTAAGTTATTTTGATCCTCGTTAGGTTCTTGCTCATTAAGTGTATTCGATTCAACATTGTCATTGGATGGTAGATTTTGAACTGCTTGTCCAGATGAGAGATCAAATACGGGTTCTGTCACTTCATTATGTTTATCGTTTTCTTCATCCTCTGGGTTTTCATCTTTAGGAGTTTCGGACTTGGCTGGTAAGGGTGTAACATGTCTGCTTTGGACACCTACTTCAGTATTTTCCTCACTTCTTACGTCATCATTCTCTTTCGCTACTAGATCGGACTTTGCAGCATCTATGTTGTCAATGTCACTCATATTTAAATTCGGATTATCCTGTCCTAAAACGGGACTGTTTGGTGGTTTAGCACCATCATCAACATCATCATCATCGTCATCATCCAAATTTTTACTTTCTTGTGAGGGCGTAGCCCTGGTTTCAGCTTGCTGGGAAAGCGAATCCAACATTGATGGATTTTGATTTTCCTGCTCGTTTACAGAGATATTTTTATCTTCAGATGGATGTTCCAATTCATCCACAGACAATGGTTGATTTTCAAGGTTTATAGCTTCCTTTTCAATTACTAAATCCTGTGTAACATCATTTTGTTCAACGATTGGTGAAGCCTCCGTGCTATATTTTTGTTTTTTCTTTAGATCCCTTCGTACCAGATGCCCTCTGTATGTTGACTGTAAAGCGATTGCTGCATTTTCTCTTTTTTCATCCTAATAAAATGATAACATATGATAAAACAGCTGACTCGAAATAAAGGCTTGTATATATGGCGAATATCACATAACTCTATGACTAGTTTGGTGTTATTAGTCTTATTCCATCCAGGGATTTTGTAAACAAATATCTAGCAACAGATTTTAAGTAAACCACTTGCTTCACTGTTATAATTACAATCCTTAAAAGTATTGTACATTTTACGAATTTAAATCATTAGGAATTAATTTTTTTTGTTAAAGTTCATACACTAAGTTGAAAATTCTTTAATTGTATTGTTGAACCCTACCCGCCAGTCTTATACATGTTATTCAATTCACTCGCTTGTATAACTCGCAATCACCCGGAAACTACCTACCGTAATTTTCCGAATATATTAGGCACCCCAACTATGACGTCCAGATAGTTGAAAAGGCTCTATACACATGTATAATACGCACCCTGACTTTCAAATCGGAACGCAAGTCAGTGTGATCAAAGGCACCTATCAAATCGAGTTACCCGTCATACTTAGTAGCCAGCAAACAAAATCTTTAAGGCACGCCTTGTATAGACATGGTAAACGTTGATAATAACAGTATAATACACACTACAGTTAAGACTGCTAAGGTTAATTCACTACTCATTAAAAGGCTATTCACATACAATGTTCTGTACTCTGCCTTCACTGGAATGTTCTAGTTTGCTAACTGACGCAACACACTATATGGCACAGTTTATTACAAAATTAATTTTGCTGGATAATACAGTAGAATGGAACAAAATTTGTCGAACGGATTGCATAGAGTAAATATTGAGTCTCCGAAATTAAGCAAGGCACAGGACCTAGAGGTGAATGATGGCACTTTTCTGTTTCAATTAGTACTAAGGTGGCGAAGAATGAGGAAACTAATCCTGTATATTAACTTGTCATGAGGCAAGGATAGCATCTGGTTATTTGTTTATCACAACGAAAAAGATGGTAAGATGATGATGATGATGATGATGATGATAGTAATATCGAAACTATATCCGCTAAACTAACGTCGGAATGCCTACCTGTTTATGTCATGTAAATTAACGCAATTAATTAGCTTCAAATATACAGTGTTTGTGAACAAGGGGTAATTAAAGAAAAGTAAAAATCAATGTTAAAATAAAAACCATTATATATTTATTTAACAGGAAATATATTAATTTTTGAAGAAAGCGTTCTTTTTATCAGTTTACGACAGAGGTTTGCGAGCTGCGTTTGTCTGCGTTCTCACATTAGCCTGCTTTCCTCTACTCTCTGGCGCCCTCTGACCTAGGCCCTGTCAAAAAGTAAAATAAGCTTTAGGCTTTCTTCTGACTTCTTGCTAGTTCATCTTCAAAACTACTCTCACTACTGCAAAAAATCTCAAGCGAGCAATAAGGCTAACAAAAGCGTTGTCAATAACACAAGCACCTTGAACTAAAAGTTCACTAAACTAACTGACAATGGTTGACCAAGAGATCACATCCGCCCTGAGCATCTTCCCAACTATTTTGCCTTCAATTGTTGCTAAAGCAAGATAGATTGATGCATGCACAAGCCATAAGCAAATATCAAAATTCAAATCATACCTCTCTATTATTTCGTGATGACGGGGACGGAGTTACTGTGTTGCTTCGCTTTTCCTCATTCGTGACCTCCCCCCGTCCTTCGCCTCCCGTAGTGAGTGAGTGAGATGGACTTGACGGAGTTTCAGGCGGTTTCAAAGCGTTCTCTAAACAAGCACAATGTAAATACTCAATTAGTAATTTCTGAAAGCTGAACCAAGATTATCCAAATTAAAGTTCCAAAACTGTATCTTCTGCTACATAAAATCAAACTCTAAATTCTAGGAGGATTTATACATACAAGTCCCAATACAGTAATTGCATCCATACATATAGATTGATAAGTTTGCTGATAATCATATACCTGAACAGTTCAACATTTACATTACGCTGCTGACGAATTGATATAAATATTTTAGGGCACTACTGTAACATGATTTATGTTGGAAATGAATGAATACTAGCGAAACGCTTGGGAATACAGATAATACTTTGGAATGGCGTAAATTATGGTAATAAGATAGAATTTATTGTAATTAAAACAATTCTAACCATCGGCTTGTTTCATTATAGTTTGCTGATCATTAAGAGGAGGCGATCGTTCCTGCTTCACATTCGTAGCTTCGTCATTCTGTACTTGAACATCTAATATATCCTCATCATCAATAGTATCAGCAGGCATCTATTACATTGAAAACACGGTGCATTAGCTAAGCGTTAGATTGTAATAAAGAATAGATCAAGCCAATCTTATTTTCATATCAGTGACCGGTAAAAAAACTGCGAATACTGGGTGAGATCTCTTGTGCCATCTAGTGAGAGAAGCTGTTACTAGGTATTCACGCAAACTGTTTTATCCTGTTTTAACTCTAATTTCAGGAACGTTTTTGTGCAGTTTGTGGGTATTAAAAATGGTGGGTGGAAACAGGGGCCCTGTGGTTGGCAAACACTGCTATATATTGTTACAAACAATTGCTTTCTACCTGATCTACGGGAAGATCAACTTTTGTATCTTCATCTTCTGCCACCTCTTCTGCCTTGACTGTTTCTGATTTTGCTCTGTAGACATCATCCTCGTCATCTACGCTGGGAACCACTTGCGTAACTCGGCCGCTAGCACCAGATCTCTTGACTTTGACCGGCTTTGCATGGAATACTGAATCGCTTTCGCTAGATGGAGGGGGCGCTGTGAATAAAAGAAGAAATGAAAATGTATTCTCAAAATTATTGCATGCCACGTCAGTCTAGATTCTAGAACATGATTAAGGTCTGAACTGTACAGGTTCAGATTCGTAGCTCGTTAAGCTAACAGTTAATATTGAGGTAGTATAAAAAAAAAAGCTTACGAATTGGTTTATGAGGTCTATTTTTTCGCTCTCCGTTCAAAGGTTTCAGAGCGTTGGGCGGTTGCCGAGTTCGCATTTCTTCCATTTGCTTCTTTTGTGCATACTGAAAGTTAATAATCGAATCGAAAGTCTGACAATGATATATATTGGAGTTATGTTGGAAGAGTAATAATGAGTTGACAATCTACATATGGAGAGGAATAGTAAATTGCCTCATATAAACTTTATTCACAACAGAACCAATGAGATATAACGGTTATGCTACTGCAGGGCTTCCCAACCTTTTTTCGCTGTAGACCCCCAAGCGCTGATTTAACGAGGATTTTTTGGGGGATGATCAAATTATACTACCTTTTGCTTAGTATAACTACTTAATCTTAGTGTACTTAGTATTTGATAAAAAGCGTACAAGAATATTTCAGTTTATCCAACAACTTTCATGAAATGCGCCATTTTAATAGAATTCAACATTTTTTGGATTCCCTGCAATCGAGCTGTGGGCCCCGTTTTGAAGCCCTGTGCTACTTCTCTATACCTTTTGTGCATACGACTGATTGGGTTCCGCAGGTTTCGAGTTCAACGTTCTCGGTTGTCGTTTTATGGGCGGCAAAGCAACGTTACTGAAATAAAAATAATGCTCAAAATCGGAGACCTTATTCTGATAAATAGCAACTGAAGCACTCACGGTCTTCTTGGGGAATGTTGCATAGCCAGCGTTTGAGCTCGTTCGCCGTAGGGAGCTCGTGTAAATCTGTCATAGCCAACGGCCACATAGTATCTTCCATTTTCCAGATGTTCGGAACATTGAATCAGAACCCCATCCAAGGTGTATAACCTGGAAGTGTCGAACAGGGTATTATGATTTATTATTATACACCCTAAAATGTCTACAGTTTCTATCAGTAGCGGTTCGTGGAAAATAGATTGGGGTGATTTCAAGCATTCTATTTTCATTCAAAGTCAGACGGGAAAAGTTGATAATTCGCTGAGTTTTACTGTTTGAGGTTAACAGAGTCATACACCTTGCAGTGAGTATATGTTGGGAATGCAGATCTGCAGCCCTAATGGATGAGCCGTCACTGGCTTCCATAGTATTACTGATTAATGACAGTGAATAGTCGTCATTCGATTAACGGTTATATAATACTGAAAAGCAACCAGTAGATATGATTACCTTCTTACTGCTTGTCCTGTACGAATGGAGACTTTTCCAGTTATTTCCTCTAGCACCATATGCCAATGCTTCATTGTTCGCGGAGTCAGTAGCATTTTTATTGCAACACCATTGATATCTCGGTTCCCATAAACGCTGACAAGTGAAAATCAATAATTATAGAACACAACAATAAAAAATATATAGGTGTATGTCTACGCAGAGTATTATGAGACTTACTCGTTCCAAAACGACGAATAACATTTCCGCTATTCCCTATACTTCAATCTAATATTAACTTAACCTGCTGGTCCCAATTTCCCAGTGTCTAAGAATCAAAATTCACCAAAACAAATTATTGAAACTAACCTATATTGTCTAGATCAGGGATTTTCAAACTGGTTTAGGACATTTCGTCGTACATAAGCTTTTGTAATTAGTTTGGAACTAATGACTAGCCAAAAGCCTGAGTGTAATTTAAGAATTTGTTTTAGTATAATTCTGAGATTATTTTCCGGTAACATTTGTTATCATGAGACAACTCCGAGAATGCTAAGCTATATTCACAGAGCTTTCCGTGGGATAAATTAAAATGAGGTAAATATTTGACGCTCAGTCATTAATTTGAAATGGCCACTTACTATATAGTACATGGACCTTGAGATAATTGTTGCCATCGGGCTGGTACATTCATTTTCGAGTTGTGGTACACCGGTCGTATCTAGACAAAAAATAAAGTTGATAAATCAAAATTGTTTGACACAGTACGCTACTCATTGCTACAGAAGCTTCAAATCGTTTCCGTATAACGATGAATGTTTTGGTATATGGTGTACTTTTATGGTAACGATTCTATTTACGAAAATTCGCAATTCTAAAAAAAAATACTCGGACGATTCAAAACAGTGTTATATTCTATAGTGCGATTTAATTCCACATTTCCTCAACGAATTAACTAGACATCGGACTAGTTCTAATTGCGGTAACCAAGTATTTACGAACTAATGAACCAATGGAATATTCTAGGAAAAAGTAATTCACGAACAACCGCCAGGCACACTTTCAGTATTACTAAAGAGCACTTGCCATCGCAAGGAGGCTTGAGATAGACTTGAGTAAATTTCAACTTTGTTACCATTATCTGAACAATGATAAAGTAGGAAATAAGAGGAAAGAACCGCTTGCGGTATAAGAAATGAATGTACGAAAGTAAAATGACAGGTGGAATACATTATAAATTCCAAGTATCAATAGAAAATAGCGGAAACGTCATGTACTGTATGCGGTTCTGAGGAGTCATAAGGCAATACTTATATGCACAAGTTCAAATTGCAAACGTCGCACAGATAACAGATAAGCAGTATATGTAATGGCTTATTCAAAGAGGAATAGTCCGTTATACGTCGTTCGCTACAAGCAGACAACTGATATATCAGTTTACCGACACTTGTCGCTATAACAACAGAAGACAACACCAACACGATGACAAATTCTCATTTCTATTTGATACACAGAAAAACAAAGCGCATCTACATTGTATCCTTTCCTTTGCTTTGTATCACAAACAAGAGTGTTCGGTTACAATTATTCCGTAGTATTAGTACTAACACCACTGAACCCGTTTAATTATGACATACCTGAAGCCTGCAACAACAGTCACCTATCTAGTATTTCCATGTCGAAAAATAAAAATCTTTCAAAATTCAGTCTTACCATATCTCCAATATTTTCTATCAGTCAGTATACGCGAAGCAAACAGATAACGAACTTATCAAACGTAAGCTATTCACTGCAATCTCGACTACTATTGGCCTACGACAAAGACTACTGCATATATGCTATTGCAATATGTTGCTTTTTACAATGAACACCTGGTTATCTGAATAATTAAATAGGTGGAAATTACAGTTCTGAATAATGCTGTTTCTATTCTTATATATTATAATATACTTTCAACTTATTGGTTCCACGTAATCTGGAGAATATGTGGATGAATGAAACTAGAACCAACCTCTCATTCTAGTCACTTATATAATATTGTCAAATGCTGCAGCAGCTGCAAACGATAAATACTATTCTTGACCAAACCCAGTTTTAATTACCGACAACACGCATATGCGCACAAGCAGAAATTCAACTAATTAGAAAGACTGATGTTTTATCGTACATACATTGGAGATCATTGTTCTATTAGGGTGGAATATTATGCAGAAAAAAGGAAATTGATATTATTCGCGTCTGTCGGAGATAGCATTCGGCACACCATATGGGGTCAAGCACATCACATCTTGTCTACGTTAAAAACAATTTCACACAAAACGAAGGCCAGAACTCGACTTCGAAAAAATCGTTATGAGATTTAAATCAGATATTTTTTCGCTAAGCTCATTCAAACGTAAAGGGCAATCAATCGTTGCGTGGTACCCTACATTATAATAAAGCCGTCTTGCGCATTTACTAGACACTTTCCCATATATTATGCATGAGAATCCGTCGCGAAGTGACGTGATTTCGAAACACAGGAGCATAGATTACTCAAAAAAAAATGTAGCGTGCTGATCGTACGAAGCATAGATTATTCAGTACAGCACTTGAGTTCCCCTACTTGTATATTAACGACATATTCTATAATCCAATTCTTACGTGAATCGGTATCACATTTTCTGTATTATACTTTACAATTTAAATAAAATATTTCCAGAAACCACCTTTACAACGACCGTCACGGATAAACCTTTCGTTTAAAAATTGGAATGATCCGTTACGAAAACCCACAATTTATGAGTGTATTAGATGAGCTGAAGACAAAACAACAATGTTTACAAAGAATTAGGGCACTAAAACCGTCCCACAATGCCACTTCCTAATATCTGTATTTGAACAATGGGAATTCTATTGACTAGTCGTTGCGAAGCAAATGCTAGTTGACCTGAATAGGATCTGCATACAATAGTTTATAACTGGTTTATTCAGTCGCAATATAAACTTACAGATATTTATAACATCTGAATTTGAAGCCTTTCTTTTCGTAAATTTCTCAAGATCGATAGTTCGTCTATCTTTTGTGAAAGAAGCTATTAACAACCATGCCAGGGTTATGTGAAATTGAAGGATAAGTTATCTTTAATGAAACCGAACACAGAAGCTACAGGTACTATCAACAGCAGTACAATGAAGTAGCTAAAGTTTGACGTAGCAGCTAGGGCAAAATCAATTGAAGTATATAGAATAGAACACTTAGATGAATATTAAATTCCTCTACCGAAGTGGCAGACAATTTTTCCTGCCTTCATAAGTATTACGGTATGATACATTTCAGTATTGATTTTGCGGCTCTCGGAATCTGGCGTAGTACAATATTCTGTATTTTCCAAGCTACCTGAATTTTCCTGTTCCGTTCAATTTGCTTAAAATTTGCTTGATTACTAACCACGATATGAATAAAACATTGAGGTACAGAAATTTCATTATAGTAGAAAGAAAATATATTATTTCGTGTAAATTTGCTCTTTAAGCAATGTCTCGTTAATAAGCACATGGGCGTTTATTGTAAATAAAGTTTAGATTCCTCATATAGCTTTTTTCGAATTATCGTCCTGGGCTTATTTATAGAAAAATTCCGGTACACATTTCAATTGCACGTCAAGTAATATTTGAGTATTCCCGAAAGACCACATAAAAAAGATTAATCATACACTGAGTACGTTTTAAACAGAAACTTACCGTTGAATATGAATCTTTTGGGCGCATCGGTTTTCTTGGGAGTGGAGTGATGTTTTGATAACTGTAAAAAGGTTGAAAAGTATTTTACAGATAGAAATCATACAATTAAAGAAGATATGCCTGTTTGGGCAAATCAATATCGAATCAATCGTATCGTTAAATTCAACTCGGTTTAATGCATTTATCCTGTCACGGGAAAGCAATCGAATTTACCTGTGTTTCACATTCATTTTTAATTTTTTAGGTATTCATCATCAAATGAAAATTCTTATCAAACCAACTTCACTTTCAAGGGCTTCTTTAAGGAGACAACCAAACAGTCAACGTATATTCAAGTGGTGCTAAATTGTATACCATATTAAACTTATAGTGCCGTTAGCATTTACAATGGCAATTTTATGCTTTGTTGGAGGTCATGAAGCTAACAATCAACGAAATAAATCATAGAACGACTTCGAGCGATTGACAAATAAGTCCCTCGATACAGGTTTGATGCATGTCGTCCATAATAACTTTGTCGGAATGTGCACCGGAGAAGATGATTACAGAAATAATTAGTTAACTTAGAGGACGGATTTCGGTCCCAACCCAACTCCCTCAAATAATCAAATAGCTATGACCATAACAACGGTTGAAACAGCGAAAGCGTTACTAAGAGGGATGGATTTTAACTGATGAATGCCGTCATATTTCTTATTTGACTGGGAGGCGTTTTATGTATAATTAGAGTAAACAAAAGTCTTTACAAAAATGATGTGTCCAGCTGAGTGCAAGAATGTCGCCAAACAATTACACATACCAATGCAAACATACATGTAATAAAGTGTTACTATATAACGATCTGCAATTTAATATTCTACAGAGATATAGAAGTAATAAAAGTTACAATGATACAGTCGGCGAATCAATTAACTGTCCTAAAAATAACCCAACCCACCTTACTTATGAAAGTTTTATAACCCACTAATCAAACACCGTAAATCCATCGTTAGAAAGCAAAGCTATAATATAACATGTTTATCAATACTAAACTCTTCAGTATTCGTGACATGAATCGTGGTGCGCAGTTTATTTATCCATACAGGACCGTTGGTGATGGGTCAACCCAAAAATAAATTTGATTAAAAGAAGGCTTGTTAAATATATCGGATTCCATCAACTGTCCAAATCTTGGTACATATACGTAGTAAACAATATATAATATTTGCCAGCATGGCACTGTACCTCATCGTATCTTTCTCGTATTCCTATGTCTTTCTACTGAATATATAAGTTATCCCCATCGCTGATAAAGTTACACACATACACACAAACAAGCGAACTTATTACACCCTGCTTCAAATAAAAATAAAATCGACTTTTGAAGCGAAATAATATAAAAATCGACCGGTAAGCAGCACTCGAGTTAGAGGGAATTGAAGGAGACCGACAGAAGAATAGAAGAAGCTCTGGGAGGTGGCAGTTGAGTAAATAAATTCCATAGTTAAATAATATTCGATCGTTTATTCCAATGTTCTTCAATTCATGAATAATGGCGAAGGACATTTCAAAATTGCATTTTCCCCTCTGTGAAGATTTTTTTTTGACATTAATATAACGAGTTCCTTATTACTTGGACAGTGAAGCATCTCTAGGAGAGATTGTGTCCTCATATGTCAACTTTATTCAAAAGTTTTCAGCACAATACAATCTGTCACTTTTCACTTATACGTCAATATACAACACGTATAAACACCGTGAAAATAGTCTGAGGTATCCCATTACGCAACACTAATCTAAACAGAATGTTTGTCAAATAGTTAATGATCTCAACTCTTTATAAAACTCGAATAATGAAGTGAGGGGTGTAGGCCCCGTTGCTACGCAACAGACGAGTAAACTCATATACTCGAGGCACCAGCCCATAATTCTCAACAGAGCATCATTGGATAAAACGAGGCGAGTTACAACTTGTTTGCAGGCGTTCGTTTACTAATTTCGGCAAATATTTGGGAAGGGCTTTCTAGAGAACAACATCAGAATTGTTTAAAGGTACTTTTATACCTCAAGCACTTATGTTGAACACAAGTAATGCAGGAATGGAGATAAGACAAACTACTTGTGATTACCGTAGATAACAGTCAAATCTAGACCTCCTCGATTTGATTTATTCGATTAAACAACGTATTTTGAATGGGTGGTGTGTATTGTCTCTCAGTCATCCCAAGTAGGAATTTGTATGTCAATACACGGGACAAACTTAATTGCCTCTGTCATTCACCTAGCTTAGTATTCCAATCTCAAGTACAGTAAATACACATGTTTCTCTTGAGGAGAACGAGGGCAGAACGCAAATACTGTAAAGTACATGGTTTAATGAGAAATATTTTTAACATGAAACGTCAACTCAACGTCCAAAGTAACGACTTTCATTGTTGGAAGTCTAAAAATAAATAAATTATCGACGCCATTTATCTTAAGGTTTTTGATTACCTTTTTAAATTCACTTATTTAGACTTATTTTATGTCTACGATTGATTTAAGGGAATCCAAATAAACGATGTATGCCGTTATTATTCCCCTTTTTCTTTTTGCCAATTGTTGTTACACCGCGATAGAAAAGGTGAAGAATGCAATCGATATCCATTAAAAATGCTAAACCAACATAATTTAATTTAGCGATTTTAGAGGATTTAACCTGTAGGGAAAAGCTTGTATTGCTGTCTTATATTATCATTGTTATCATCATATAACATCATTAAAATCCCTCTAGCAATGAAAAAATTAATAAGGATTAACAGTTAGGCGGTTGTCATCAGAGACGACCAGTGAAGTTAAGAATACTTAATATGGTAAGTGTGACCCATGCGTTAGTGTTCGGGAGACTGACTATGCACTCTTTGTTTTGGTTTTGAAAAAAATATTAGGCGTAAAACCGTAGAAAAAGTTCCAGCCTGGAATAAGTACTGTACTCTATACAGTATATTAATCTGTAAAATTCATATTAGCGAGAGTGACATACTAGAAAGCAGTGTTGTAGTATACAAATCTTGTTTTATGCGAGGGACTGCCAGCATATTGTTATTCGATTTTATATTGAATGTGTATGTTCCTCTTATTCTATTTGTGTTCAATCGTAGTACGATAGGGGTCTTCAATCTACCAGGTAAAAGAAGATCTCAGCGGTGTCGTCAAAACAGCAAATGTCACGTGATTTGGCATTTGAATGACTTAAAAACTTGCGTTGTCAACAATAACAACCTGCGCTGTCAGTAAGCTATTGTTCAACGAAAAATAAAATTGAATACAAAAGATCTGAAATCTATTGTCATCTTATTTGGTTCGGTTTTCATCAGTTTGTCATGACAAATGTTTCGTAGGCGATTGCCGTAGATCCCGAGATCGATAGTACTTAGATATGCTCGAAATGATACAACGAGTCACAACAATTCTAATAACGGTATCGATTGAATGCGCGCATTAAAATATTACATTGCCTTCTAAAAAACATATGCACAACACATCTGGTAAAGCAAATGAATGCCCGATTTTAAATATACTTACTGGAGTTTTCGGAATCTTTCTGCTCCGCCGGCAACAATAACCATGTTATTGTTGATTTCGTGTAGTTCGTTAACCCGATGTCCCGCGTTGGGTGTGTAGATGTTCCGCACAGCGCCGAAAGACGGTTTCAGACCGCTTGTAACCTGTTGAAAGTTAACAAATAACGATTTGAATGAATTTTTAATTACGATGGTTACGTAAACATCATTATTAATTCACGACAACAGGCGGTGTGGTTCCATGCAAACACATCACAGATAAGTAGGCATGATTTACAAAAATGATACTGGCAACAACATCGATAAATTATTGCTTGCTTTTTGAAGTTTTTGAATGAAAACCGGATGAAGCCGAGCGAATTTCAGGCCAGCCAGAAATATAGAATGTATTCAAAAATAATATTTTTACTGTACCAAGTTTAGAAATCCATCGAAATCGCATATGTATCTTCTGTTGACGACGAACTTCCGTCCGGGGTAGTACTGATCCCCGTTGACGTAAACGTGAACATTTTTCGCAGTTTCCGGTTGATGCATGTTGTGGTCCTGGTGAGCGTGTAGAAGGGTCGTCATCTCACGACGCGTTCTGCGCACTTTTTTTTGTTGTTCTGCAATGCCAAAAAAATATATAATCCCACAGCAAAAATCAGAACAAACTTTACTGGACTAACATCAAAAATACGATAAGAGGCAAATATCGCACATGAGAAGAGTTATAATTGGAGGAAGTATATTTTTAACTTGAATCAAACGCTTTAATCGTAAATACGCGCATACGAAATAATGAATTTTACATTATTGTATTTATACAGTGTATTACCGTTAGCCACCTTCTCCAATTCGTTGAATGTAGCCAGAAACCAAGGACTGCTCTTAACAATAGTTGAGTGGCACTTATTCTAGCTACCTAACAGAATGCCTATTTAACAGTACCTAAACTGAAAGTATGAAATTAAATAGCTGCCCTAACATATACAGTAGTTATATTGTGGCGTCTTACTCCTTATAATAATATTCAGCATCGGAAAACTCAGTTTCCTTAGGATTGAATGAGAACAATTCTGCTTCGCTAAACTACCTATGACAAGAAACGCGAACGAGCAGTTGCGCATTTACACTGAACGCTACAGGATGTGAAATTGATTACGAGGGAAGAGCATATCCACCATAATTAAAACCATATTACGTAATGATTGCTATTAGTAAGCACGTGGTAGTTAATCTGAAATGTTTCTGTGATTACAGCAATCAATTAAACAAAAACCGATAACTGCAATTCTTCGATATTCGAGTGGATTCGTGCCAATATGTAATACAGTCAATAACGCGAAAGTGCTTCCCCACTTTGCCATACTAGTAAATCATATCAGAGCTTACCTTTTCTTTACTTGTTCCAAGGAGTTACGATTAATTAAATCGCTTTTACTTGTCCATGATTGACCGAAGCTACCTTAGACGTATAACAAAACAGACTACAGTTACTATACTATTACAGACCGAAGTTACACCTGAAAATGAAAGAGAATTGCGCTGATGAGAAAATTCAACGCCAATCGTGATTTTGAGCCTATCGGTTCCCAATCTATCGACTGAAGGAATTTACAATGCACTGCTCTCGAACGAGTGCGAATGTCTTGGCGAACGTAAAAACAACACCATCGAAGTTTCTGCAAACAGGGAGACTCCATAGTCTACTGACATAACAAATATCCGAGGGAATGATATACTCCAACGTCTTCCAGTGCATACTTTCAGGTACGCTAACTCCCGACCGCAAACAGAGTTAAGCCATCGACTGTGATTTACTAAATCCATAGTTGTAACCATGACGATAGTGGGATACGCAATGGCGCGTGACTGGTACAACTGGTCCCGAGATAAAATCATAGTGATAAAATAGCTGTGCACATTAAACTGTATGTATCTACGGTATTTTACAGGTAAAAGACAATATAAACATCACTTACTTTACTAAATTATTTATATAAATCAAAAACTTCATTTCATTCATTTATGGAACATATTAACTGAAACTATTCTATTACTATTGATTACAAACCTGTTTAGTTTTTACAATGCAATTGGTAAGGTCAAAAGTTCAGTAAGTCCCTTTGTTATTTTTTCAGGTGAATTGGTTTGTCCTTTGCAACATTGGTAAAAAAACAATGTTTTGATGAGTGCGAGCACTTTTAATTACCTAACTAGGTAATTTGGTAATAACAGCATACTCACCAAGTATAACCATAGTACTGAATCCCGGAAACATATGTAATTTGGTAACTTCCTTCCTTTGGTTATTGCTAACATCGTAGTCTGGATTTTTATTTCACGCGTTTACAAAGTCCATGTTATGTTGCTAGAATTATGCAAGTTGTATGTACAGTATTTGAATTATTCATCCAAGCTTCACTAGCACACCAGACAGGTCTGTCAGATTAATGAGGTTCCGCGATTAAACTAATTTTCGTCGATTTTAGTTCTAAGCATTGATCGATAAAAAAAAACGATAATGGCTGATAACGGTAAAGAGGAATCACTCACTTACATGGATCAGTGTAGGGTGGTATGTTTGGGTTATATTTCAAATTATGGCGCCTTCGAAATACAAAGTGCAGAGTCTTCAGATCCAGATGGAATCAAGTCGCTTTGCAATGTGGTTGATCAAGAAATCGCAGAATTTGGGGCAAAAGAAGGTGATCTTCTATTAAGTTTCCTTGAATTTATTTTCATCTTTTGCCTCTCTATAAACTTTTTGTTTTCATCCAATTTCAGACATGGAAAAAATGCTGAACGCTTCGAAAGTACTAGCTTTGCTGTGGCAGAAATCAAATAAATCTGAAGATGACATAATAGAAGTAGTTGAGAAATTGCAAAAGTATGGCAGTATTTAGGATTTATTACAGCATAAACCCAGCTGCCATTGAGTCATTTGATATAAGTCAGTCCTACAGTCCTCGAAGTTTCATCTGTACTGCTGTGTTGAATCTACGCCCTGTAATTACAAAATAATGTTTTTGAAACACTGGACAAAAGTACAGTAAATCAAAAGACCAAATATGCACAATCCTACTTTTTCCAACATTAGAATATATAACAAATGGCTTCGTTTTCACTCCTCGAGTCTCAAATGACCTTAGTTATAGAGGCAACACCACCTGATGTATTGTCTGACATTCTTGATCATTTGAAGACCATCATATAATTTTTGTACCTACAGCAATTTGGATGAAGATACTTTTGATGAACTTCTTAGCGGCATGGTGGAGCAGCCAGTTACTTCATGGTTACAGGTAAGCTTCACATTACATCATCTTCAAATTGTCTTTTTGCTGTTACATTGCTCCCGATTGTCTACAGGTATCGCTGATACTGCATCTTGTCTATCGGGCTTGTGATCGCATGGGTACTTCAAAACTTGGTTCGGTCATAGATGTCAGCGTGCGATACATGCGTAAAACAACGTCGGATTTTGTATCTGATTCTGGTGGCTGGGTAAGTGCTCTTGTCTATTAATCTCCAGTGACTTGTGTAGTAACACTTTGGTGAATTGCCATAAACAGAAGGCAATCTCTGAAGGCATGGAGGATAGAGGAGATGGGGATATTTCATCCAGTATTGTATTCATTCCTGAAGAGAAGGAACAGGTACCCTCTAACTGTCTTTATATAATCAGTCTAGTATCGTGATTGGCAATATACATGTCTTGTGTGTCCAGGTTGACCAGGATGATGAAGCCAGGGCAGACCAGGCAATGGGTGATGTAAATACAAAACAAGCTACAGATCCTGAAGAAATCATAGGGGACACACAAACATCCCAGGAAAACAACCAATCACCCAAAGCCAGCTCCGCTCCATTGTCGCCTCTAAACACTCCTCCTTATTCGATCCCGTCATCAGTAACAACAGACGATGATAGAGAGAGTCTGGCAACACCCCCTGAGCTCGTAGAAAAGCCGCAGATGACAGACTCGTATCTTCAAGCTATGGCAGATGTCGCTGTACCAACCATTAGAAGAACCTCAAACTCAAGCGGAAATGGTTTCGAGATAATAAATGCAGACAACGGGATTCCTGAAGATTCCTCAAATCTGATGATGAGAAGTATTGACGATGCCAGAGCTCGGTCCCCTCCTGTCGAAGAGCAACAGCAGATTCGAAGTGCAGTAGCGACCGAAACCCCGAGACTTCACGAGGAAAAACAAACAGAACAAAGTGAACTATTCGGCGGTTATCTGCCACACATTTCTCTAGGAGTGGCGGTCGCGGCAGTTGCCGTAGGATTTTTCGCCTTGAAGAAAAACATGTAGCATTATTCCCTTTGCAACAATTGCCATTACCTAATACGGATCGTGCAAAAAAAACACTTATAATTTAAGAGTGTTCAAGTTCCATGCATTCTTTCCTTATGCAATGTATGTAATTGTTTTTGTTTGAATTAGTTTAGTTGTTGTTTACCATAGCCTCCACTGTGAATTGATGTTCCAGTAATTTGTTTGAATGAAGATCATACATGATCTAGAATGAATGAATAGATAATGGGGAGTAGTCAACACTGCCCACTCTGCTACATAATCTTATTTTACACAATCATTCGTTTCAGTGTTTCTTGCATCATTTAATTTAAGCGTTATTCACCTATAACTCAATAAAATTTCTGTTCTGCTCTCCAAAGTTTACCAGTTGATAAAAGCTGAAGGTTGTGCTACATCTAGTGGAAACAGAGTGTCCATCATAGCCATAACTTGATATGGACTCATATGAAAGACATACACGAATCATAGGTAGTATATTGATAACATACCGTCCAGTCAAAGTGGCAAATTACTGGCATGAATGCAGGGTAATAATTAGCACCAGCATGAGCTTTTGTGTGCGGATGACCAATATGAAAAAAAAGATTTTTGGAGTTGTGGATAAAAGACTACCCCCGTATCACAAAAACAGTGAGATCCAACTCCCACAGCATGTCGATGTGGCTATACCAGAAAAATTTATGCAATGCAAATTTATCAATCAATTACCGGTAAATGAAATCTGAAAAGGGTAGTACCAGATTTCATGGAGCCACTAACACCTGCAGTGGGTGAGTTTCTAATCGGTGGTCTGTGGGAAATTATAAGCTAGTGCCATTGTAAAAAGCAGTATTTAAACTTTGGATACTAACTACACAACTACGCTGCAACGAATGCGAAGAGCGCCATTCTTATTAAACTGATTTAAATGACAAACGTTCAGTTGGGAAGCATGGTTTGAGAGTTACGGATCATTATATTTAAATATTTCCAAACTTCAGAAACAGGATTTTTAACTGATATTTACCTTTGCTACCACTCAATCCCTACCAACATAATATAGTTATTCTAAAAATACACAAAATGTTCAAGTGGGAGTTTAATTCCGACGAGCGATCACAAGCAGATTTTAGTTACTGGACTACTCCAAGAACGAGAAACAAATGGGAAAATTAGAAAAAGAATCCTAAGATTTTCCCTCCTGTGTGCTTCCGTTTCGCTTCCTCATGATCCATGATGCCGCTGCTTGTAGTAAGCACTATGTATCCGAATTGTCTGGATGGCAACAAGTTATTCTGCCATTTTTCCATGTCACGCATCGATACATCGAAACGGGGATTGATAACGCTGCATTTGTTCAGTCTGCCATTCAGGTGGACGACAATTTTGCCAGCTCTATAACATGATTCAACAATTAACACGCAACTACGAACCAGAGTTAATTACATATTTTAATTCCTATTTAATTAATTGAAGATGGCGAGGGACCGAATTTAACCGACGACCTCGAGCTTATTGGCGCTAAACACACACTGCCCCTAACCATGACTGCTGTGACTAGCACCGTTAGCATAGATTAACATTAGACAGCCATATAGCATATCATTGGATTAGTGATAGTGTATCTAATAATTATTTGATGATGACCCTAGCCTTCAATTCGTAAACATCAATGGTATTTACATAGAAACAGAACCTATAAATTAGGGCCTTGCATACCTAACACTAACATACACTGCAGTAGGGTGGGTAACACACCCCTATAAAAAAGTTCGTTTGGGGTTTAGGTATAGTATATCACAACAAATCATGGATTTTAGTGACATCGTAACATGAATCGATGCTGGGAGGGTATTTTTCCTGTTACTCTCGGGTACATACTAAGAAAATAGCCGTCGATTTTACTTGGCATGTGGTCATTGACGCGCGATTTAATTGTACCGTAAAGGTTGAAGATGGGAAATATGACTTTGTATGACACACTAGCTTTTTGAACATTACCAGAGTTAAAATGGAAGCAATAACAAAATATTTCCTATGAAAATAAGACATACCTGTGATCATCCACTATCTCGAATTCACCAATGTAACCGTGTTTCATCATCACGATTAGAAATTTGACTATGACTTTCGAACAAGGTCTGACAAGAACTTGTCGTTTTCCTCTCTTCTCTGCATTGCAGATGCATTTCAAGGCATCAGCCAGAACATTCATGTGAACCATGGTATCCTGCTAAAGAAACTTCGTATGAATACAAAACTAGGTTTGCGGACTATGTACACTCAGTAGCCAGATTACGTCTCACTAAATAACTACCTGAAGAAACGCTATTTACGGACACAGTATGGTCTCGATTTTCAATTTTATAATATGTTAATTTAAAAAAATATCTACGAGAGAAAAAACCATCTCTATGAGGTAGAAAACGATTAAAATTTACAAAAAATTTCATTACCTCTCACGTGCACGATTGGAGATGGCGAAAAGGATCGAACCAATAACTACGTCATTTAAGTTACGTTATAGCGACATCCAGTGCCGAAAACTGGATACGGCAATTTTGTTTCGATAGGTGGCCTTGTTCGCCCTATGTGGGCTGACTACTTTGCCTCAGTTGCTCTACGGTGGAGTTGACTGAATGCTCTCAATACATTATCATTTTATGGAAACACTTCACAGAGCTTATCTCTGGTATTATCTCAATATATATTCACATGCAGAGCCCCCCCCCCCCTTCTTATGAAAAGACTTAAACGAAGGGAGCTCTTTTTCTGTAGTTTACATATGTAAGAAACTAATTCAATACACAACATTCGCATACATATAGTAGTACCTTCGCTTTCATCATCTATGTGTTCATGACTAAATTGAAAAGTAGTCTAGCTGATATAACTCGTGTCATGTTCTTATCCGAAACCACAACTTTTTTCAAATTCTATCACCACTCAAAAACCTTCGAATCGTGTACTATGCATGTGTTTTTCTATTCACCTTCCAATGGTTAATGGCCTCAAATCTTGACAACGAAAATTCCAAAACAGGTTCTTGCCAGAACCATATTTATTATATTATATATATTTTATTTATCAGTTCTAAAAGCATTTGGAAGATTTAATATGTGTATGCAATTAAAAAATGCATGAAGGTTTTCAGCACATTTGATTTATTGATTTTAAGGAGCCAAATATTTTAGCCTGGAGAGGCCAGGGCACCGCTCTGAATCCGGTCAACTAATTATTGGTGGAGGTACAGTCTTAAGCTTGTACCAATAATAATTCATCCACAATATAAAATCCATACATAATTAATAATAAATACAATGCATAACAATAAAAATTCGTAACACAGTAAGATTTGTCATGGTAGAAAAATATTTTGATCAGATTTCACCGAAAAACTGTGGAAGTAAGGATAGTATATAATTTTAATACTATGGAATAAATGCTTGATTTTGAATATTTATTGTCTTCCAAGACAGCTTACTATGCTAACGAGGGTATTAAAAAGTAAAGGGGAATTATAGCAATAAATGGTCCCCCTGTTCATACTGACGACAGCAAACAATCCACCTCTTTTCGGTCATGATTAGAATTCTCAGTAGGTACAGTGACATGTGTCTTGTCATTCAACTGTTTGCTATTAAAATGTTGCACGATCCCTGCACCATACGCATCGCCGAGCACGTTGGTAGCAGTACGAAGTCTGTCGCTATTAATAAACATATCACCATTTAACACAGAAATCAATTTAAGTTGCTAACTCTTCATAAAACTAAATAAATAACAGAATAAGAATAAAAAATTATGTTACTCACAGAAACCAATCGATAGACCAGAGCAACCCGACCGGCTCTGTGGGCAGTCCTATGGCAGTAAGGACAAGAAGTAAAGTGACCAAGCCGGCACTTGGTATGGCAGCAGCCCCGATGCTTGCCATGGTTGCAGTGATACTAAAAAATTAAATATTAGTTTGAAAAACCTATCCGAGGGTTGCCGTTCTCATTCGGTCAAAGTGTCTCGATAATTCCTTCAAAATAATAAGGCTAGTTTTCATTATTTACAGGCTTTGCACTAAGTACTCTGGGCCTAGAAGCCCTCAAGAGGACCTAGTGTAGTGTATGTACGGATGTCGAAGTTCAAAGTACCATTTCCTAAACATGATATATATATAGAGATAAGCTGACTAACAAAGGAGGACGGAGTGAAAAATAAGTCTCGTGATATTGGTTGAGACGTGACGTGTAAAATATACTGGATAAAACAGTTCTAATAATACGATTGTGATTTTAATGCTTGCTTGTTAGTTTGTAGTATCAAGTTTGTGTTGATGATACAAGCCTGTAATATAATTGAAGTGTACAGACAAAACTTGTATTAAAGTTATTGATTTGCAAGCAGTGCAAATCTTCCCTCTGTAACATCATAATTATGAAAAACTAGTTACTCAAATAGTGAGAAGAGTGTGAAACTGTTCCTCTTTTCTAGACCAAAGAAAAAAAAGGGAATGAAAGCTAAAATTATAGCCAACCTGTTAATCCTAGACAAAGCCAAGCTGCATAGAATTTTTTTTTCACTATTGTTTGCCTAGGCAAAGCTGGATAGTAGTAGTAGTAGTAGTAGTAGTACATTACGAATGAAACATGGCTACTAATATAATTATTTCAAGATCAGTACATAAATCACCTTATAGTAACAATCTGGGCAGCAGACAAAGGGATATTGTACATCTGTGCTATGGTGATTGCAGCCACCCCTTCTAAAAGGGCAGTACCATCCATGTTCATAGTTGCTCCGAGAGGCAGGGTGAACTTTGTCACACGCTTGTCTATATGCAAATTGTTCTCCAGGCAACGCATTGTTACAGGCAGGGTGCCGGCACTGGTATGAACACAGAGAAAGTTTTCAAACTGGTGTTTTTATTTATTGGAGGTGGAAAAAGGGTAAAAAAAATACCTGGAAGCTGTTCCAAGTGCTGTGAGCAAAGCTTGCGTGAGACCAAACATATATTTATAAGGATTTTTCCGGGTCAAAATGAAGAAGAGTAATGGTAGAATAATCCAAAAGTGAATCAGCAATCCCAGAATGACAGTCAGCTGCAGTTTGACAATAGAAGATCGGTCAATATTAACAATAAGCACAATGATTTTGGAGCAAGGGTGGTAATTCTTAATGATCAGAAAAAAAACAATTAAGTTCAGTTTCGGAGGTGATTTATTAAAAAGGAAATGGAGGCATGATAACTAATAGTAACAGAAAATAAGGTTGGTGTAAGATTTAATGTTTAAAACAAAGAATATTTCCACAATGGAATTTACAATGTTGTTGCACTAGTTACCATGTACATGCCAAGCTCTTCAAATATATGCTCTACACGATCCATCTTCACTATATTTCCAGCTATCAGACTGCAAATTCCCACAGGAGAATACCTGAATATAAATATTGAAATAATGGGAACAGTCATATTATCATAGACATCACTACAATGCATTTATTAGGATGTCTTGCACATTTGATTCTATCAGATTTCCCTGTAATAAATAAATTAAAATGTGATCCTCCTGCCAGCACCCAGATTTCTACACGGGGGTCGACTATGAGGTAGGTGACTGTGTGTTGTACTGAATGACACTAAGGAAAACGACTCTTACCAAATTACAACCTTGATCATTTTCATAAAGATTTTGTTGAGAGTATGGAAAAAATCAACAACAGAACGACCCTCCTCTCCCAGACTTGAGAGTATGATGCCAAAAGCAATAAAGAAGGCAATTAAACCTACAACAAAAATAAGAGAACAAGTGTTAAAGTTTGCAGGTAAAAATTTTTGATTTATGATTTATCAAATGCCTTGCCTAGAACATTAGGATTGTGGACAAGTGTAACCGATTTGGAATACTCGATATCAGAGGTTAAATTATTTAATATGCTTGTGAGATCACTTGAATTTTCAGCCTTTGTCTTTGTTTGCATCTGAAACGGGAATGCATGTGTTAGAATTGAAGAAATGATTATGCTAAACGAAGAACTTTGGAAATGATATCATAGTTTAGAATTAAATTAATTAATTACCATCACTATAAATTTACTATATTAGCAAGTTGTAAGGCTAACTTATTACTAACTTTTACCGCTACACTATAAATACTTATTTATGGGAAAGGGGGAATTAAATAAAATATTTTTATTAATATTTTAACTAGAAAAGGTAATCAAACTCCAGCTTTGCGTTGAGTTTCCCAACTTATTGAACCTCCTTCGGGGTCTCATCTGCAGGTAAAATAGCAAAGTAACATTGCGGTGCTGTAAAAATGAAAATCAGACCATCTCACAGAAATTAAATTTTAACTACTGTACTTAATAAGCAACAGTGAATTAAAACATTTCAAACATATGGTATTTGACGACTTGTTATATGTAATGGTGCTTATGATGAACTCAAATAACACTAACTATGTTTTACATGACTGTAATAGGTATTTAAAGGAATTTTGTACATCATAGCCTGAGGTGAAAATAAACCAATGCTATCTGCTCCATGCAGTAACAGGTAAAACTACCTATGTCACATAAATAAAACTATTGCCGAAATCATGATGCACAAATGACAGTATTTTGCACTCCGGTGAGTTTAAGATATTTACACACAAGTTTTAAGATTCATCAGATTACTAATTCATGTTCTCGAGCACTGTATCCCAAATATTGCTTTTCTTTAATCAGTTCAAATTGAAATAATTACCCAAGAACGGAACAACAGTTTGTAGTAAATCTAAAGGTGATCATGCATCAGTCACAGTAATTATACTCTGCTTTGAGTCTATTTAGTTTTAATAATAGATGAGGAGTGATCATCAATTATGCAGCAATGTGTTCCTCTTACGTAGGAAAGATTGGTAAAAATACAAAAATAGCATTGTATGTCCCAAAGGTAACCCTGTGATGAAAATTATTCAACTTGTGACGCAAACGGCCCATTGATAGTAAATAATCCTGAGGAAGTGGCCATGTATTAGATACTTGCTTGGTAAAAGTTCTAAACGGATTATACTTTATGATCAAATATTTGAAAAATGCCAGCTATCTTCATTGCTAATATTAGCTATTCTAGCATTGTCATGGAAGGAAAATTACCACAGCACTTAGGGAGTAAAGAAAATTGTTCCCTGTTAGGCCCCACTTTAGCTAATGAAGCAAATAAGTACATAACATTATTTTACATATGACAGTAAATATTTTACAGAGATATAATGGATGCCACCCACATGCAACATGGTAAAAAGACCAGGCAACAAGTCAATGTAAAATATAAATACGGTTAGTAACATAACTATTAATAATTCAGTAATATTAATATGTATCTACATACACAAGTATTGTATATACCCACCAATTCAAAAGCCGCAGTGATGATATTGTCCGGAAACACATTTCTGTAGAGGAAGAATAGGAACTGATAAATGCAAAATTCAAATGATAATAAATATTTAATTAAAAAATTCATATCTTTCCTGAGATAAAGCACAAGACTATCTATTCATACTTATTCATTTATTGACAATGTATGAAACAAAATTTACAGATCATTCATTGAAACGCATACTGGGTAGATAAGGAAACATTTCGTACTACAGTGGAACGCCCATATAACGCCACTGTCTAGGAAATATTCCACCATATTGAAGTTGTGTTATAAAATGGTAAGCCTTACATCACATAGGAAGGAGGTAACTGCTGATAAGAAAGGTTATTATCCATGCAAAATTACATTCCCGTGGGATATTAAATCTGGTGACAACATTTACGAGAATTTTAATACTTTCTTGGAATGATACTGAAAATGACTACAAACAGATCGCATTGTTGAGAATAAAAGCTCCAGCTCTTAAAAATAAAAGCTCTAGGGATATTTTGAGTGTCCTGTTCTGGAATGAATAAAATAATATGGGCCGTTGGCTCAGTTGTTAAATCAACAAAGAGTAGTGAATATACATATCAATTCAATGAGAGCAATACAATATAAACATTTATTGCTTGACTACACGCCATATTGGCGTTATATCAGTGTTTCACTTTAGTATTTTAATATAAATTGTAGTTTGCTGTGATGATAACAATACAAACCAAATCTCATTTTACCGAATCAGATCTAAAAATGTGTCCAAAGTCGAGATAATTTCCTGCTTGCGAATCATGCTTTTATTATGCGTTGTTGAATTGCCCGGTTGAATGACGGACACCAATACTATGCCAAGAAACACAGCCAGAGTAGTGGTGAACAAATAATACAAAAATGCATGTGCTCCCATGCGACCACTTTTTTTTATGTCTAGATCAGCGAGACCTAAAAAAATTGGAACGATTGAAAATAATTAAATTTGTATGACAGGAAGCATGTACAAGTGGTATTATGCGGGCTGTGTATTCAATTGCCACTCAAGGCTGAAAAACCACTGTGTGGCTTGGACATTACAATGGTACAAACAATTCTTTGCGTAACAAAGGCATTCGATTTACATCTGAATTGACTAATGAAGCAGTGTTGGGTAGGCTTTCTTCTCCTCCAGCACGTTTTTTTTTTGTTCATGCAAATTGTTGTTTCAAAAAAAAACAGACAAAGTTTCGATTATTGGTTTATACCTTATTTATATTCCTTACGCTTAAGCGGCCTGGAAGGTTAATATGAAATATAATGAGTTATCTGAATAATGAAATCACTATCTGAAGTGTGAGAGATCGTTGAACGATCGTTAAGCGAGGAAGACCTGTATAGTGTAATTATTACAAATAAAAAATCTTACCTGTAACAATGCTCGTTATAATGATTGGAATGATGAGCATTTTCAGCATCCTCATCAAGATCTCTCCAGGAAAACTGATAAGAGTTATTGCATCTGCTGAGGGCTGAGCTTCTCTTAGACCCATACCCAATGCTATTCCCAGTACCACACCTAGAAATAAGGGCACACTTCAATGCAACTACTGTATAGTAAAATAACCTTTAATTAAATGTTGGTTGTATGACAATTAAACGAAGATTTGATATGACGTCAATGAGTTTTTGGCTATTGCCTCCAGCTTTGTTTATGTTATTGTTGTCTTCAGTAATTGAGAAAAACACGATTCAAGGCTATTTTAAAAATCTGGGTAGTCTTAGTGATAGCATTATTATTGTTGATCTTGGTATTTTTCCATGACACATTAGGTGCTGACAGTTACTCATATTTATGGCTTGTGTTTGTTCTTCGACTTTTCTGTGATTCAGTGACAAGGCTCACCGATTGTATTTCTTCTGGAGTACCACTCCACATCTCCAATATCAGTAGTTATTTAGTAGGTAAACGATAGAAAGCATGCTTATGTCTTGTGTTATTCAGCAGCTATCATCAACCAGTCCTCGAATCTCACTTACCGAACCTTACCGTTGGAATCTACGCATAGTATCGATTGAAATAAAACATAACAATTTAAAGCGGCCCCAACTATTTTGTGTAAGTAACAATACCGCAGGAATAGGATGCAAAAAAGTTGTGGTTTATAAGTGCAACGATTTTAAGACAACAATAGATCGAAACCGGACCTAAACTAGAGTGCATATCAGTTCAAACACTCAAAAAGCCAGCACTTTTCTTCAACGATCCGTGTTTGTATGTGACATACACGTTTTGTTATTAGAAATGTACAATACAGAGTAGTTGATGTCCCTACAACTTATTCATATTTATTTCTTCGAAATGTGCAATAAATGATTGATACATAGGTATTAAATTAAATTATTTTGGACTGAAATTCAATAAAGTTTTCTGTAGAGATAACAAAGCAAGCTAGGCATGGTGAACCTGTAACATGCATCAATACATTTCTAGTTTTCGGAGGACTGGCCATGAGGGCATTTACTTAATACCAGGTTCGGTTCGGACCACTGGTCAATAATGGGCCGCTAGGCTGCATAAAAATACTGCTGGAAAAAATTGATACGGATACTTCTGCCTCCATTCCCACTAATATTTTGAGCAATGGAAGCTATTGCTATAGCCTCGTACTCGTAGGTGCCACTGCATGTTATGGACTGAACTAGTAGGTGAGGTGGATGGCCGGTTTTAAAACACGTTCGACTACTGCTTATATTTCACTTAACAATCTTATTTACAAAAAGCAATTTTAATAAAGCAATTCTATTCTCACCTATAACGGTTAGAACAACTATCAGATTTTCCCCAGTAGGTTTGAATCTTTTCATGC
>QXVX01002879.1:0-42374 GCA_013436065.1 Halocynthia aurantium
GTCTTCAAATTACATTAATATATATATACAAACGTATAAGTAAATACGTCTCAGAAAGTCTTTAAATTACATAAATATATATATATATACAAACGTATCGGTAAATACGTCTCAAAAAGTCTTTAAACTACATGGTCAACTGTGAGTCCTACGTATCCAAGAAGCGACTACATTATCACATAATACTTGAACACAACGTACTCAATATAAATGCAGAACGTAGAAACGTATCCCATTCGGATGAAGGTTTATGAATTGCATTTAAAGGCAGTGTGCTAAATATCTTGTTTATAGGCTTACTAAACTTCATACTACATATTATCCTTTCAAAATATAAACATATTAACAGTATAGCAGCCTTACTGTCCTACTATCACATTGGTATACTATTTTTTTCAATTTTCAACTTAAAGTACAATAGTAATATACTGCACAGACCGTAATCTTGTTATTTATATATGTTCACGTTTAGTTTAACCATGTTACATAGTAATGTACGTATAGACTTCCTTCCGCTATAATGATTTTAATACGCGAAAACAACTTTTTTGGATGAGATGTAAATCACACACAATTTAAGCTAAAATACTGCAGTGATCTGAAATAAGAACGACGATGGTAGTTATTGTAATGTCACAATTTTAGAATTAAACATATCAGGGGTTAACACTTTTTACCGGCTAAGTAGATAGAACGTGTGCTGAAATCTGGAAATGTGGTAGTTAGTACTTATGTAGGTGCTGTTTTTCGTAGTTAACGTAGCTGGTAATGTAGACAACTGGACTGCATACCATTATATCATAGTGACAGTCATGAAAGGTAGACCTAGCTTTAAACATAACTTTCAGTACGAGCAGAGTCGGGATAGTGTCAGAAAGGCTTTGTAGGCTTTGTATTATTGATAATATTGTCGGTCACGGATGGTAATGGATTCTTCCTATTTCACATCAAGCGATTTTACATGTTCCTCAGACGATATGGGTAAGTGTAGTAGATGATTTTATTTTAATTTGGAACGAGTAAACTTTTGTTTTTTGAATATGGCTAAGGTATAATTCGGAGTTTTGATGTATTTGTCTTCGATTTTTAAGGCAGTCACCGAAAGAAGAGCTATGTCCACTACTTATTTTGCTCTTGTTTACACGTAAATTACGTGTGTCTTTCATATTATTGTAAGTATTGGGCGTCGACTGAGAGAGCAGAGGTCAAAGGAATATTACCTTCATTATAACAGATGGCGATATATTTACAAATAACATCTTCGATTTCTTATTGGAGGTGTAGGAGATTAGGGAATAATTTAGCGTTAATAAAACCGAACAAGGAACAGTCACACTTTTTAGTAATGTACTAACGAGATGCAAGTATTCATGAATTATCAGCAGAAGAACAATAAAGTAGCTGGCTTTCAATCCAGAGTGCAAAGTAAAGCATAGTTACTGGGCGCATTCAGACTGACTTTGCTGCAACGAAATCAAGGATTTAGAAAAGTCATAAACATCCGGAAGTTCACATTTACAATTTACCTTAAATAGAGAATCCAGTTGAGCAAGACGCTTTAGAGATGATGTACAGCAGCGATGATATGACGATTTCGATGCAGACTAGTCTTGAAATGAAGGTTCCCTGCACAACGACACAAAAAAGTCCTTCAGGTATATGTTGATTAATACACACAATTTTGAAGAAATTTCTGAAATGTTCTATACATATACTTTATTATATCTATAGGTGGAAAATCAATAACACTACAAACAGAAAATGACTTTTTGCGGGTTTCCATCGAGAGAGGTGGAAATCAAAGCGAACAACGTCTTCGATTAACCAGGACAAGGTCACCCTCAAAACGGAGCACTTCAATCGCAGCTACATCGGCGAGTCCCAGCGATATATACACAGAGCCATCATCAGCACTTGGGTAATTCATTTTAGAGTAAAGGTAACAGCAAATATGATGAAAAATATTCTATACTCCGTTCGTTCCTCACAGAAAAGGGAACGATATTGAATATGAAGAATTTGATGTGTGGTTGGATGATCTTGCCATACAGCGATATGATGAAACTCCGAAAGAAGACTCATGCACAGGCATATCTTTGGACAAAGGTTTGTTGAGGCATAGACCCCGATTAAAAAATATAGGCCGGTGCTTAGGTCATTAAAGCCCTTTTTAAGCTATCACGGACTTTGAAATCATACCCCTGCAGATACTAAATAAATACAGATACAACTGATATAAATGAAATTTAAAGAAGCTTAAACTAAATTCCTCGTTTCTTAATTAAATCCTAAACTTGAGGTAAAAACCGGTTCATTTACGAATTATTTTCTCTTGTCGAAGGTGCTAAAGCTAAATTAGGAGAGGACGGCTATTTTCTACCAATAACTGCCTCAAATGAAAGAAAAAGTCTGCAATTATACGATTCATGTCGCGCTGATCACGTTTTAGAGCCCCGAACAGAAGAATTTGACTTGGAAGTCGCTATAGCGAATAATTATGGCGACAATAAAGAAAAGAATCTACTTACTGCAAACGCCTGTGAAAGTATCCGCGAATTGCACGAAACATCTAGTGTACATTCTCTTTCAGACGCATTGGAAACAAGCGAAACTTCAACAACGTACTATATTTCTACTCACTCTCACTCTCTCTCTCTCTTCTCAATAAGTTTTCAGTTTTACAAGGCATCGTTTTTAGTACGAATTTTTAATTTTAGCGGCGATATCCGATCACGCAGACGACGAAGATCGTCAGAAGAAGAGCGAGCTGCGTTAGTTCAATACAAGGGCGACCTTACGACACACAAGATAGCCCTAGCGGGTGTGGGGCTGTACTCCGCTTTCATGGAGTGTATGGGAACGCCCTATTGGCTTAACGCAGGTTGGTCGTTACGTCCTACATTTCGGTATTCGTCGCTGCTCAACTATCTCTAACACTCGATGTCGCTCTTGCACACAATATAATTGTGCCTGACAAAGTCTCAAAGCCTCAATGAGCTGCATTCTCATTGATTATGGCACTCAATTCACTAGTTTTCAGTTCTCTAACTTCTCCAAGGAAACTAAGCGAGCGTCATTTGCCTTACTTCCGTATATGGAGGAATGGTCTTTTTGTCTAGTACTCTAGTACTAAAGGTGCATGTACAGACAGTATGATTTGAAGTAAACTATATTTAAAGCAATATCTAATCAAAACAAATTCATTAAAACTTAATTCTACTTTAGAAATCAGAATACCACTGTTATTATATGTTTATAGGCCTGACCGTCGGCGCAGCGGCTCTCATAACATGGGACGGCGTTCAAAAGAAGCAAAAACAAAAGAAAATCGCCAAAGTACTGCAAAAAGTTCGAGGTCATTGGTCGGATGAAACGTGCGTCGAAGACGAACGACGGCGTAATACCAAGGATAAGAAATCAACTGACGCAAACGCGAAACGCGAAAAAAGCATTGTCGTTTCAGCACTCGTGAGAAAATTCCAAAATTATTGGCAATAGCGATCGCCATGAAGCTTCTATAGTATATCCCGGGACTTGTTTGTAAACACCGTACTATTAACATATTTTCCTTACGAAAGGAGGCATTATTAGCGTGTTCGAAACAAGAGTAATTATTTCGGAACACTAAAAACATTTCAATTTGATTGCTTTCAGAAGTTTCGTTCAGCATCACGAACTAGATTTGTAATCTATAAAAAAATGTCTATTTTGCTAAATAATCATATGTAGACGCAATATTCGTATTGTACAGTCTCTCAAATCGAAACTTAAAAGTATTCCAAGAAACCATGCCGCTATTGAAATTTATCTCCAAATGCATAATAGAGTTTAGCTTGTGCTACGAATGCCGGGAAACATATTTTCTATTCTTTCAAGTAGATTATAAAGCATTTTTTTGTTGAAAAATGTAACAATAAATTGAAATGTGTACAAAAAGAAGACTAAAGGAATCAGGAGGCTGTCTATAATTGTGAAACAAAGGTTAGGATTTCTGTCTTATCTAGCTTTATATCCAGATGGATTTTATATACTAATAACTACTATGCAACAGACTATATCCGTGTATATAACATGTGTATAGGAAATGAGGCAAAAATGCCTAAGAAGCAGTCGATTCCGATTTCGAAACCAATATCATAATAACTTACCGACACCACAAGTAATTGTATAATATCAATATATGTACAATGTCGATATCAAGTGTGTACTGCTAATTTATACTCCGCTAATTGAGCTATGATGACATCAAGACATGACCGCTATGAGCCTAGAAATTAAATAATGGAAATAAGATGAATACTAATTTTCTAATTATCTCTTTGATGATCGACTCAATCTTTAGTTTTCCACTGAAAGATGGCTTAGTCATCTTCTTTCCGAAATGACACCACGTTTTGACAACTATCCCACCATTTATTCGTCTGCATAAGCAATTTACGCATAATTTCCTTGAATCAAAAATGTACTGCATTTCTACACGTTTTTCAAAATGTTTTCCACTTACAAATAGTTTTTAGATGGATATCTATAATCTATTTTCTCAGAACTTTAAGCATGCCATGTGTTGACTCTTATTCGATAGCAGAGCGACAAGATGTCATTAGGTACAATTACCAGATTAATCCAATTTCATTTTCCTATAATTATCATACCGACATTAATGTCATGGTTTCGGAAACTCTTTAAAAGTGAATACAATTATATTTCCCTACAATACAATTATGTTACTGGTTTTTCTGCTACTATCAATGTTCTAATTCTCAAGCAAACTTCAATTTAATCAAATTTATATAGTGCATGCAATCCATAAATGCTTTTATGTAATGTCGCGCTTATTGCCATAATTCCCCTGCTGAACCTTGTTATGGTTTCAATGTTTTATGTTTTTTCATCGTTTCAAATTTCCAAAACATAGTTCTGAGAAATTCTGCATTTTTTCATCAGTATTTTTCTTGTTTCTGTCATAAATTAGTAGTTTTGTCGTCACCGAAACTGCTAATTAAAAGAAAAAGGCTTTCAATATAAATTTATGGATATATAAGGGCTTTACATAATTCAAATAAATTTATAAAGTAAAAACTTCTATTTGATTCTGTTATATCGACATATCTTGAAATGGATACTCTCGTGATTGTATTGTTAGTCTTCGGTTGTTATACTATGGTTTCTGCAAGCAAACTACCATTCCCTTTATGTGGGAAGCAGTGTTTATTGGACTACGAGTGTCCTAAAAACCATTCCTGTTACTTTGACAAGATCTGTGCTGGAACGTGCGTTCCTGACGATGAATTTTCAGGTTGATTATTTAGGTTTAAGAGTAATTTAACCATTTCCGTACCAATATACAATGCTTTAATATTCTTACTGAATAATTTATAGAAAATTGTGACGCAATCTGCTTCAACAACGAACAGTGCTCTAAAACCAAAAAATGCCTGTTTTCGGAAAAGTGTGGAAGAACTATATGTTTGAGAAAGCTAAAGGGTAAAATAAAATATTCAGCGAGATACTAGCGAAACACATCTTTATTATTAGTATTGGAACCTGACTGGTGTTACTTATTTTGTTGTTTTATATTTCCAGATCCTCCCAAGTGTGGACACAGTTGTTCATTCGATTTTCAGTGCTTACAAAATCAGAAATGCGATTTTTCATGGGACTGCGGACAAAGCTGCATATCGAATGAACGTAATAGTCTATGTGAATACTTTTCGTATATGTTTTGTCAAGTTCTTTGTGCTAACACGTTATCCTATCACTTTAATTATTTCTTTGTTGATCTAGCGGAATGTAGAGATGCATGCATTCACGATGCTCAATGTAGTGAGGGAAAAGTTTGCAAATATTCGGAGAAATGCATGAAAGGCGTGTGTACGGGTATGTCAACATTAGCTTGAATAGAATGGGAACGTCTCGTGTTTGGCCAGCCCTATCTCTACAGAGAATGTTTGTCTATCAGCAAGGAAAATTAGGCATTACGTAAAGAAATTTACAAAGATTTGATTATTATTTTCGCAGATCCACCCCGTCTACGGCGCCCAGATTGTCGAGATCGATGCATATTTCACGCGCAATGTCCCGAAACAAGCGTTTGCAAGTATTCAGTTTCATGTACTAGGAACGTTTGTACAAGTAAGTCCGAACTACGAGCTTCCCTCGGTTGAATGCAAAACGTGTAAAGGACTAATGAAGGGAGAGGGGTGTCCATTGTGACGGGCATACAAATTTAAGGGGAGGCGCTCTCATTAGCGTAGAATATTGATATCATAGAATGTATTCGATATTGTATAGAGACTATCATGAATATACATTTGCCACTGATTAAAAATGATGAACAGCTTGAAATAGAGCCTATATTTAACCCATGCTCTAGCTTTGCACCGCTCTACATGCAAAAGTCGAAATATAAAATTTAAAGTAAATGTACAGCAATTTAAACGTGCCCTTGGAATATTTGATACAAGTAGATAAGAACATTTGGCAGAAATCGCGTTTTATGATAATACATAAAATTAGCAAAGTCTTGACGTAATTAAGTGACCTTTCATTAAAGATGATATCGAAATTAGGCGCAGTGCACTGCATACATGCTCTACAAAGTATTGACCAGCTTCACTGCTGTATTTTCATCAACCTGGCTAATGAAAGGCAAGCTTTAAACCACTATACTCTTCTGTAAACTTACATATATGTTATTCATAATGCACTTTAGATATTCCGATTCCAGTCGACAGTCGATGCTGGAAAAATTGCAATAATGATTTCCAGTGCCCTCAAAATAGCGTCTGCAGATTTACTGATATATGCGGCAAAGAAGTTTGCGTTTACAAAAGACGTAAGTTCAGTTCCTTAGAGTGCCTCACTTTCACAGTCTCCCTTGGATAATAAGCTAATTAGAATATGGATGATAACGGTCACAAACTTTTTGAAATGTTTTCAAGCTAGTTTAGGGCTGAAGGTTTTAATAATGGAATGATGTATTTACCTTTTAGCCGCCCCTGCGCTGCATCTTTGCCCAGACAAGTGCCAAAGAGATTCGGAATGCTTTGGAGAGCAGGAATGTAGACGAACGTTATGTGGAAAGAAATGTATCGATGTGAAATAACAAAATAAATAAGGTAAAAACACGATTGATCGTGACTGGTAAGCGTCATAAGGCGAATTTCAATAGAATAATTTTTCATTTTTCATAACCAATTTTTGTGGTGCCAGTGACGATCGAAAGTACTAATTAAGCCTAATTATGTCGCGAACAGTCGTCCAGATTTCCCTAATTCCTATCCTAGCCTATTGCGATATTTAGGCTAACAAAATAGGAACGTTTAATTCAAATTGAACATGATTATAGCGTTATTGGATGACCTTAATTGCGTATTTCTTTACAGAATGACGATAGCGGATATCTGAGATAAACGTTGCAGAATCTTTTATGACAGGACATCTGACATTCGTAAACTACGTCAACTCATTCAAAAGAAGTTTGAAGAGTGAAATTATTTATGGTAATCCAATATTACTGCACTTGAAGATGTATAATAATTAGATATGACACTGAATGACAGATACACCACAATTAAAAAACCATAATATAATCTCACTACTATGCAGTTTGTAAGTTAGCTGGGAAAGTGTAATTTCTGTCAACTTGTGTTAGTTAATGTTGTTCCTACAAACAGATGGAAAGAGAGATACCTTATGGCCAGATTTGACTTTTCATGAATAATAATATACTGAATACTGTACTTATATCAAATTCGTACAAAACAACACTACAAATAGTCAAATATCGTTGCACCACAGTCGTTACTTCATTTACTCTTTTGTTATATACAATAAACTTTCTATTTCTCGAATATGTGTAATTGATTTACAAGAAATAGTGCCTATAAGATAAAATATGGTATCATACACTCCCAGTCTCCTACAGGGCCTTATCCCCAGTTTACTAAATCATTCCGTACGATTGATGATGCCTTATAGAATATTGTATGTTTGATTTTTAATAGAGTAGAGGTAGAAATACTTTGGATAACAATGATAACACTGTTTGAAATATTACACAGGAAGCGACGGTAATATTTTACATATCGTCGTTAAGTTAGGTAGCAAAAGTGTTCACTTTGCCTAATAATTGTTGATATCGATGTATATAAGTAAATAGAGCCAGGTGTTCAATGGGAACACTATTGAAAAAAAAAACGCAAAAAAGCAAATGCATACCTGTTGTTTTGATTCGATGATACCATAGAAAAGATCCTCGACGATCATGGCTACACATAATTTTACATACAATAATGGCTAATTTTTTAAAAAAAGGGAGAAACTGATAAAAAAAATAAGTAGATGAATAAGCTTGTTTAATATAGAAATAACTCGACTTAGCTCAGTTCAACAATATGACAATCTTAGTTCTCCTGAAATGACTCTGATACAATGTGAGGATAAATTATTCAAGCAATATATTTATGACATGTTCGAGTATAAAGCACTGTAAATACAGGCAGTCCCAGGCTTGGGTGGTCAATTGCAGTAGAGTGGGTGATTGTTTTGGTCAAGATTGAGTCCTACCTACACGTATCCAAGAAGCGACTACATTATCACGTACTACTTATACACAAGGTACTCATCCTGTATATGTAGAAAGCAGAAACGTATCTCAATCGGATGACGGTTGATGATATATGAGTTGCATGTAAAGGCAGTGTGCTAAATATCTAGATTCTAGAATAAAAGCTTACTAAACGTCATACTACATATTATCCTTTTAAAATGTAATCAATGTAAAAGTATTGCAGCTTTAATGACATTGATATACTATTTTTCTCAATTTGTAACACCACTCTCTTCAGAGTTCTGGCTAGACAACTGAAAGAAAGGTCGATAAGAGAACATTCTTTAGATAAGGTTATAATTAATAAACCAAGTACAGAGCCAATCGTTGAAAAAGAAAACGTTATCTGATTACAAATGAAATGACTTGGTAATCAAATAATTATGTGACGTGCTCATGTAGTGTTTTATAGGATGGCTTGATTTTAAACACTACAAATACACTCGCGCTAACAAATGTTATCCAGTTATCAGACGGTCACGTGAAACAAACGTAATACTTCAGTTAAACTCTAGTCAGCTCATAACTATTCTCATGTAAGTCAAAAACAGTAACATATCATGTTTATGAAGTGATACTAGGGCATCACATATCTCATATCTCATCACATAATATATACCTCAATCATACGTCATTATATCATCACCCATTATCGTTGTATTCTGTACTGCTATTGGTTACAATTATTTCCATCATTAGTTGCTTATAAAATTCTACTTACTATCAAGGCCCCCACCCGTAAGCTGGAAGCTCCGGTGGGGAAGTGGACAAAAACATAGCACTATTACATAAATGTGTGAGAATCCACAGCACAGAATTCTGATTGAAACACACGTGGTGAAAGCATGAATCACATGAAACATATTATATAAAGGGAGTTTTAATTAAAAGCACAAGGCATAGGAAGAATTTCATCAATGCTATTTTGATTCGTCAACATAACAACTGCTAATTCACCTACTTCAAAAAATCATCAGTCTAAGGTTACAACATTATTGAAAATGCAAGCGAAAGAATGTCAAATCAAGTGCGCGCAAGGGAAGATAAATTTGAGCATAAGTGTGAGAACCTGAATAGGTCACCTAAATCGTGTGTCCATCCATTTCAAGACAAATATGGTAGTTGGAGGTAGCAAAACTAAGACCTATGAGAGTGGTCCTGCAACAATGGAAAGACTAATATTGACAACAATGTGCAGAGCTTACGTACAAACGTTATAATCTAATACAAATACCTAAAGCTTATTTTAATATTCAACCCTATTGTATTTGAATGTAAATACAACTTTGAAGGAAATCTTTTTGTCCCATCTTATCTGAAGTGTTCTAGAACACTGAATAAATAATAATCTAGCTAACAGACACTTGAGTATTCTTGAGTAGTAGAGGTCTCGATGGCCCTTATTTAATAGTAGTTTCCACTAGACCCCATTCTTTACACCAGTAGAGACTCACTGTAAGTAAGAACCAACTCGCTTCATTCGATTTATTTCTGTTTTTTAATTAATCAGGATTTATGTACGTCAATTAACAAAACATCCAATTTGTTTGGTCTTCTAAAAGTGAACTGAGTTTATTCAGTGGAATAATTTTGCCAAGAGAATCGTCACGATGGTAAGAAGCGTAATACTTGATGTCAGAGACGAAGCTCCAGCAACGACATTGCATCCATCTTGAAGAAAATAAAATGGTGATTTTTAACAATAGAAATTTGCTCTCGTTGTTTGCAGATTAGGGAGGTAGCAAAACTACAAATTATAAAAGAGGGCTTCACAACAATGAAAAAACTAATATTTACAACGGCATATACCCTTAAGTAAACGCCCTGATCTAACACGCACACCCTGTAGCTTTTCTTAATATTCGATGTTATTATATTCGAATGCAAATAAAACTGCAATAGGACTTTGTAGATCTCTTTCTGTGAATCTTTTCAAATGTTTCATGTACTGTCGCTTTTATACTAACATTAAATTTCATAAATACAAACCTGTCTGTTTTTTTTTATTATCAGGCTATAGCTCAATATATTGTACAAATCTTTTATGCAATATTTTTTACGCGATTTGTGATTCTTTCATACGAAATCAAGGCTCAGGTTCATCAGGTCTCTTCTAATGTTAATTTCATTCCCTAAATCAGCACAGATTCACAGCCGTAAATGACGTACCTTCGTTGCAGTCCGTCTGACAAGAAGTGGTACTTCCTACTGCAACACATGTGCTTCTTTGAACAGTAGAACTACCAGAACAACCGCGTTCCGAAGTCGTTTTCTTATCTAGGAAAATAGCATCGAATTTTACTACAGTCGAGTACCGCTAATACCCGGGATCCCATTAAACTCGGAATTCTCTAAGAGAAAAAAAACAAAAACCCTGTAATCGGCTTTCAAATAAAAATAAAAGAAGTCCAATTTCAATTGCAGTTATGTAGTGATTACACGTGGGACAGAGTTGCGATTATAAGTGTTAGAGTTTATNTGCGAGTTTACATACAGTAACATGTTCCCACAGTTAAATATCATGTTTAGGAAGTGATTATAGGGCTTCATATATCTCCTAGCATAAAACGTTCGTACATCTTACGCCTTTATATCACCCGTTATCGTTATATTATTCACTACTATTTGGTCACTATTATTATCATCATCATCAAAACTTTGTACAATTCTATTCCCTATAGTTACACTTCTGCATGTGATAGGTTTCAATCATTATACGAGCATCAAGAGGTATATTAGATATGTGGCTCCCGTAGGACTCTTTCGGGGCCAGTTCACCATAACTAGAACATCAGTTTGTAATACTGTATACCAATCATTTATGACAAAAATAATATTGAAAAAGATAGTCTTACTCCCGGTTGTGATAAGCGAAAAGCAGTAATTTTGACCATTCGGACATTCCACTAGGGTGCTGTCAGTCAACATCCGAGCGTCACAAATATCTCCATCTTGCCCAGTACTGCACTTGTGACATTTTATTGCCGAGGCTTTGTATTTGAAAAAAGAATATACGTGTTACTAAAGACTCTAATTTAACAAAAAAACGTAAATAAAAAAATACATCAGTTCTTACCAATTGGAATTAAAATCAGTAACGAAACGAGCATACAGAAAACAAGCTTCATGTTGGATAATATAACTGAGACGTACAAAAAATATTCTCGATTTTAGTCTGAAGTCTGAAATTTGTATTAGCGAACAGCAGGCAGTCAATTTATTTCCTTACTCGAACCTTGCTATGCTTGTTCTAACACAAAATCCTTTATTCTGTTTTCATTCACTCTAGAAAATACTAAATGGTCTTCTTTCCACTCCGCGATTTCTCTTGTCCAATTCATCAGTCTTTTTTTTCATTTGAAATCACCCAAGCACAGAGAAAAAAATTCTAGAGCGTGTAGGTGGATAGCAGAGTGGACTTTAGGTCAATGACGCGTATCTGGAATCCCAGCTCCGGGACGAAGGCTTCACGGCTTCAAGCAATAAAAGATAAAAGATTTCACTCGGTGAAGAGAAATCCTTTGATTTATGCGGCATGCAGCCATGCGAACTGACGATCACGAGTTGCTTGCTATTTCGCATAGCAAAGGAGTATTACTGCCGTATATGCGCAGTCGGTAAAAACAAGTCTTAAAAAGCATAAAAGAAATCGCTTAAAATCTCATGAAGTCGTCCATACATGACAGGGACGAAGAAAAGGACATGACACTACCATCACACCTACATCCATACGACTGTGAAACAATTCCTTCATGTTAGTCTTGATCCACAACATGAATGAATGATCCTAATAAAACCAGACCGACAGGTCAGTAGAATACGTCCTTATGTCGTATATCTATTAAATAAAATAAATTCTGTGAGCAGTTTTATTCAGTCAACCCCGTTTCGATCTCAAGTAACCTTAGAGGGAAAGAGCGGCTCGTATTGGTGAGGCCACGGTGGTAGGAATATAACCGCAAGGGGAGGAATTTCCGACGGGAGAAATAGAATACTGTAGATACATATCAAATAATAATTCCGTGGTGCCTCGTAATTCGAACGACCCAAACGTTCCGGTATTCGAACGCCAATTTCAAAATAAATTTTATTGGTAGTTCGAACGATGCTTCTGTATTCGAAATTCGCGCAAAGTGGAAAAAATGTACTTCGAACGTTCCAGAATTCGGAATATTCGATCCGGAGTTCGAACGCAACCACTGTATACAGAAAGACAAGTGCAATCGAAAATTTCAGTAGCAATTTCTTAACTTCTAAGAAAAGACCTTGCATATAAATATTTCGAAATGAAATGGGGTGTGACCCAGGACTCTTGATAACCCCTGATATACATCAAGTTTGGACCCCAAAGACCTCAAGTTCAGGAGACATATCCACTATTTCAGTTTAATCATCAATGTCATCGTTATTTAGTTCTATCAATTATATATTAAAAGTCTTACAGCAAATTTACAATTAATCTTTTTTTATTAAAATCACAAATCTGTTTCTATTATTTCAATATCAAAGCACAGCTATATCAAGGAAAATTCTTGCTAATTCATAGAACAATCACAATTTTATCAAAACATCTGCAATTATGCTTTCTGTCACAATAACAAGAACTGGCTGATTGCAAAATAAGTATCGATTCACACAGATACACATTGCATCTTGAATTATATCAAAAAAGGCACAATGGATGTTCGGGAACGTGGATAATCTTTGAACTCTTTGATATAATTGCGATGCTTTCCGAGGGCCCATATGGTCATCTGAACGAACCCAAAAAAAGCAAAGATGAATCCTGCAAACCAAACATATGAAAGCTTTGAATATAGAACAGAGATTTTCAATAAAAAGTAAAGAAACTTCACAACTTATGGGAGCCAAAAATGATAATCTGACGTAGTCTAGGTATTACTGTATTCAATACCAAAGAGAAATCACTCAACCGAATAAGAAGTTAACTTACCAACTACAGTTTGAGTCATCACAGAAAAGCATATCCAAGCACCTACTTCATAGGAATAATTGGGACATGAAACGAGGCTAAACAGCCAAGTGAACGGGTTACCGGTGGGCCGAGGTATCTGTCGCTTCGTAGACCCTGCTGGTCGCAAGTTTTTCATGGCCAAGTGAATGGAAAGATTGCCAAGCTCATTAAACTACAAAAGATGGGATGGTAGATTGTAAAGGTATTGTAGCATAACATTATTAACCTATTATTATATCGTCTTCCTATACTGTAGATATATCAGTGATAAATCCCAACTCGGACTGAGCATAGATTTTAACAGCTACTCCTTATGAACTTACCAGAAACAGTGCTAAAGCACAATAGATTTGTATGTTGCCATACATGGGTGGAGTGTACAGTGGATGATTTATGAAATAGGCAATCCATGCGGCAAACCCCCAGTAGTAAGTGGAGTTTTTGAACAGGTTGCCGATCGGCATGGTGCTGTGAGAGAAACGATGAACGAAGCGGGTTTCCAGTAGACGTTTTGCATAGTGAAAGCTGTGACAGGCTGCAGCGATACTACCAGAAGATTATAGCGGAGAATACAGTGATTAAAGGAAATAGTTAAGGGTGGTATGTATTATTTTACAACTTACTGCACCACTTCATGCGGACTTGAAGAGAAGGCATATTCACTCCCATAGATGAAAGGTAATCGTAGGTAAAACATGATGTAAAGGAATAACGGTCCACTATATTCGCAGTAGAAGACCTGTTATATTAACAAAATATTAACTATTCAAAGCGGTTCATCGAAAAAGCTAGTCCTATAAATTGTTGTCTTACCGATGACCAAGAAATTTGTGGACCCAAATCTTTGAAGAACAATGTACACTCGTTGCTCAGATTGAGATCAGCTAATGTGTCTGCATCCTTCAGCGACTTGCCCCTGACAGACAAGCGAAAAGACTGCCTTGATGGATAGTACTTTGGAACTGCAATGCAAAATGAATATTGGAATACACATACTAGTAGAAATGCTGATCGAAACCTGGCTGGCCTGGGCTGCCAGAACTGCTGGTACTATTTTAGTTGTGGGGTCTCCTGGTTACATTGGGTAAGCTTAGGCTAGGCTAGGTTTGCAGAGGGTTAGGAAAAGTTAACAGTTATTGTACCACTACCAGAATTTCAATCTATCCAACCTCTAAGTAAGGAGCTACTGTACATAGCAATTAAATGTCCTGCATCTTATTAAAGCAGGCTATATATAGGCTACATTATTTTGAGTTATTGTTATCAATTGTAGCTGGAATTTAAGACTTTGCCTGGAGAATCTGAAGTGGTAGTACAAAAATGTTTACTGAAGACAACTGAGTGAATTATATACAGTACATAGATAAATATAACAGAGTTTCCCCCCCAAAAAATAAATAATTCAATGAAACTTACATTTCTTCTGGAATAATTCCTTCACAGCTGAAATGCTTGAAACATTTGCTACCTGTGTGAAAATAACGAGCAGAATAAGTAAGAATATTTCCAAGTTATAAATGAATTAGTTAGCAATCGATCCAGTATAATAAAAAAGATATCAACTTTTCAACAAGTTAAAAAAATGTATCTTACTCTCTCCAGCGTGCATAGCTTGTGGCCGCCTCGTGCGCCGACAATCTCCACCTCAACAAGAGAAAAATGAGATTTAGTCACAGGTTTTTGATTGTTTTTAAGCAGTAAATCCATTTTTCTTTTACGAATTTCCAATTCCGTAGCACGTTGGTTCACGGTAGCGCGCTCGTTTACGATAACGTTCGCCGTCGAATGATTCGACGACAATAAAGATTTCACAGCTGTGAGATCCATTTTTTTCGGTCGGTGATAAGCGGAGTTGTGTCTATCTGTCAAAGTCGTTATCGCCTATCGCCGATGATGTAATGAGAAGCACTTACGCAAACCAGTACCGAATATAATACCTTATACAGACTGTTCAGAACTTACGAACTCAGAAGCTCGCTTCAAAGTCTAGTTAAACTAATGTTGGTGGAATGTAGGACACGGGCCTAAACAATTAGGGAGAATCTAACATACGAAATTCACTTTGCTATTACAAAACAGGTAAACAAGAACTATTTATTCCGCCGTAATCAAGTGAATATCGAGCAAACGTACGCAAATACAAAACTTCGTAGTTATATACGCAGAAGATGTCATAATGTCATAATCTGAGCAACATCTTATCAGAAGACATCGAGCTGACATAGCTTACCGTTTGATACGCAAGTATTTAGTCTGGCATAGCCCTTCAGTTCAATTAAACGCACACTACACTCAAACAAGTTCCTCAAAACTAGCCCAGCCCGAACACGAAAGATCCCGTTATATCAAATCTTTAAATAACAGCAAGGAAAAACGACCCAATAAGCTCGATCGATGCTAACGGGATTCCGTAAATCTTTTCTAATTAATTTTTATCCCGATCATAAATGAAGCCTCGCAAGCAACGTAACACATTCTGTGCAGATTTACGGGAATAATTTAAATTCCGGATTCGCTGGAGATTTTATAACGAGCGTGACAACGCTTAGCGAGATCTCGAGGGACATGACCCGAACAATAAGGAAATGATGATAACCTAGGAGGATGCGACGGTCATTAGATATGAAGTTCATAGGTTGATTATCGCCAACACGTGAAAAGGTTGAACGGAGTTTATCACACGAAAATGCAACTCAAATACATTCGGCTGATGGTCTATGCCGTATGGAAACCATAGAAAACAAATGTGCATCCTCTTACTTGGCAGAAGAGAGATGAAGAGAACAGAGAGGGTGGGAGGGGGTAAAGAACACACAGGGTAATTAATATTCCAATTGAATTTTATTGTGCAAAAACCTTAATGAAACTCTTTTGTGGTGCCTAAACAGTATAGTATATATTTATGGATTGTGAAATCTAAAGTAACATAACATTTTCTACTGTACAGTACATGAATTCCGAAGTGTTCACAACATCGAACTAACTGAAACGAAAGTTTTGTTCCATGTTTGATGAAGAGATCAACATTGGTTCAATTCAAATGCCGAATTCATCGCACTGCTTTAAAAAATAAAATTTGGCATTGTCTATCTATAGATCTTGAATATGGGGTCGTACTGCATTGCTATTTTCAAACCTAATTTATGGCATGCCAATTAGTTAGTGAAGGGATGTAAGCAATGTTCTATCAAATTTTTGCATTTAGTGTGTGCAAATAAAACATATGTTATGCAGAAGTATATGCATACTGAATGCAATAAGTATAATTTTTTTGGAACTAAAGTTTTGCTTGCACACTAATTTTTGTATGCGATAGTGAGCGGCAGCTCATAGTAAAATGAATGGAAGGACTGCGAGCTGTGGTGTCTTTGCATTTAATTATCAGCTGAGAAAAGTTGATGCTCAATAAATACTTCATTGAGTTAACTCTACTTTCCATTACTTATGTTTTTCAGAGGGTAATTAGAGTACTGGAGGGAGTGAATGCAGCTCATCGTTGCTAGTTTAAGCGTCAACCACACACAAATATCGTATATGCAGCATGTTAGTAGCAACTATGGAAGAAACTTTTATTTTTGTTTCGTATTAATGAAAAGTAAGTTATGAATGTATTGAAAATATAATATAAAAACTTTTTGTTGATTGCATATTATTCTAGTGTGAAGTCAACATCAGATTCATACATCTCACACGCTTGGAGGACTGCAGCTCCACAGGCCATATGGACCATATGGAGCAACTGGCAATAGTACAGAATCACGTCCCATATTGTGAAGTTCAATGCATTCGAGAAATTAGTGATTAAATTAGAGTGCATATATCAAACTTGTATGCCAATTGATTGATATTGATAGCTAGGGTAAGCAATAGTTCGGGTAAAAGGTGCTAATGTACAAATTTTTGTTTCCTGATATTTGTGAAATCCCCCAGAGAGCATACTATTACGATTTTGAGTACCTGGAGTTGATAAACACATGAAATAACGATTTTTTATGATGAGATTTTGCGAAACTGCGCGGAGTGTGTGCACTTTCATCAGATGGTTTTGAAATTAGCAATAAATATTCGTATGTTAATAAAAAAAAAACTCACCTCTAGCTTATCTGAATTCTCTGCCATTTTCAGGTCTCGTATATGTACACGATAGAAACAGGAATTGAAGAGTGTAGCGTGAAGTGAAGGAAACTCGATATAAGCTGATGCAAACGGATATTCCGACGAAACGTGATCAAAAATGCTATATGAACTTTAACCCCTATAACCACTAGAGTCGTAATACCAGAAATGATTACGGCATGCTTACCGCGTACAATATTACTTTCCTCTTTTTGGGGGGGAATATTTTATAGGTATCGTGATATATACATGCTTCGGTGATACACACTGTACTCAGACAGACTCAGAGAGCATCATTACAGTGACCGCTCCAGAAACTGATCTACGGTACTCTACTGACAACTAGCGATTACTAAATCTGAAAACCAAAACCACGTGCTGTAACCACAATGTAATTATAGCATTATACATACCACTGGAGTTGTGAATAATGGACATTTGGAATACCAGTAATTAGTATTTATTGCTAGAGCGTTTAAATGAATCCGTTAGTCGGCGCAGGAGTCCTATAACGTTTTTTTTATCCGAGCATCGTCAGCGGATTCCGCTAGTACTGAATCTACTTTATGCTGTATTGTGGTTCAGATAATTTCAATAACCTAATTCCTACAGAAGTATCAGCTTCGAATAAACTCTTACAACAACGGGTCTGCCGGAGGAAAAATGACGGGGAGATAGAATACGCATAGCGCGTGTCTCTTGTTAACTGCGGCCAACTTTAATTTAGCCATGTTGCTTCAAGACATAAAACATAACCGCGTAATCGGGCGTCACGACCACACACTCGTTATAAGTCCACGTAAACAAAGTACAGCATGACTGAAAACTGCGTATCAAAACCACTACCTAAATTGTTGTACTAATTGAAAATCGATATCTTACGCAATTACTTGCAATACTGTAACATCTGACATCATGAGCTTTACTTTTAATGCGATACAATTTTCTAGCCCTCGAAGGATACTGCTTTGCTCTGGACAGGTACTGAATATACAGCTTTCAGAAGAGAGAAACATTAGAATCGAGAAAATAATTTTCAAACATAAAAATAAATCGAGCAACGTCACTGATAAGAATCAAAAATAGATCTGTTAAATACTATAAGTGATTAAAACGATCTTTGCCACCATATATGAATTCTTCCGAACAATATGCTGCAAACGTGAAGGCCCAACAAAGATTTTCGTTAATAGTTAGGAATAGGTAGAAGTTAGTTGAAGATTTCCCAAACCAGAAAAATATACACGTGATGAAGCGCAATGGAAATTTCGCGCTAACAAAGAAAATTAAACGTAAACGAAATTATCGCAAGAAAAATCAATCGAAACAGAACAAAATTAATATATCACAGTGGTCGAGACGTCAAAAAATATCTATTTCTGTACAGATTTCGTTGAGATCAACACAAGGCAAGAGTACTTCCTCTTAATTCTAAACCTCGAACTTGGTCCAGAATTTGCTACAAAACTAAAAACAATTGTTGTAGAGTTAAAAACTTACACCGATGGACACAAATTAACGATATAGTAAGTGCATTTTAGTTCGGTAATTTGATGACTTCAAAAACAATTTAATCTGTGCAGTAATATGCACGGAACTTATACTGGATAATAAAACAGTTATTCTAGTGTGTTATTGCGTCAAGGTCATGTACACCTTATCCAGACACCATCTGATAATCAGCTGCAGAAAGAGCACTGGCCTATACCACAGCGTTAGGTCCCTGCATTTCGACATGGTGTCACGATTACACACAATATTTCTTTGTTTGTTTGTACTGCTATGGCAACATTTATCTCCAGGTTAACAGAGTTCATTGCCGTTGTTTTAACATGGGCCTGTCGTATATGCTGATTCTGAGAGGTAGAAAATGCCTGCTTCCATTGGGAACATTGAATAACAACTGACTGCGTTTGAACTTGTCAATGCTATCTCTGTACACACGGGTGATAACCGACAGCAGATCCAGCACCAGATCTACCGCTAGACATGTTCGTAACTTCTCTCCATTCTCCGCGATCAGGATCGAAATACTCAGCACTCGAGAGAAAATCGGAACCATCATAGCCTCCTAGAGAGAAAGAATACTATGGTAGGTATGAGGCCGTTCACTGAATTCCATTACATACATTTTAAAGATAGAATTGAACATTGCATTATTTTACCATTCCTGGTACAAATGAACAGACTCTTAGGCTAAATTCTAGCTAAAATTACTGATAATTTTTTTAATGAAAGGTTTTCAAATTTTTCTGAACTTTCCTTTTTCGTCTTTTTTTCGTGAACTTTTTCTCAATGAAATATAAGTGGACAATTCTTTCATCTGATAATATTTCTATACTCTTATCTTTCCCCATTCGGGTATTCATTACTACGTTGGTAGCACGAATGTTGGCGCTTATTTGTCGGCAAACCGCATAACAGTGCATTATTAAAAGACTTTCAACCTGTAAGTTTTACGATTGATAAGTTTAGATTTGAGGGTGACGTGTTTTATTTTATAAATATATATATATATAACAGAGTGGTCAACAGGTGCCTGGCCATCATTGCTATATCTGGTTTCTATTTCCACTACCATAATACTCCTAAGCATAAGGCCTAAATTTCTCGTTGCTATAGTACCATATCGTCAAAACTATTTGGTAAGGTAGTCGAACGTAGCCGAAAAAATCGATGGCAGTTGAAATGGGAAAGTTAGAGATACATTTCAAAATTCAATTCAAAATAACATACCTAGAGCAAAGATTTTGTTCCTATGCACCGTTACTGCAAGAGCAGACCGTTTGTGCCTCATTCGAGATACCGGCTGCCAAGTATCTTCTGCCACGTTGTATCTTTCAACCGAATTTAACTGCTGAGTACCATCATAACCTCCTACCGCATAAATATGGTTTCCGAGTGCAAGAATGCCTGGAAAAAAGTAAAAATTTCACAGGTGTGAACATGATATAACCCGGTAGATATTATTGACAGTTGCTATTTCTACCTGCTCCGCTCCGGGGTGTACTCATCGATTTTACAAAAGACCATTCTCCAGTTTCCGGAACGTATTTTTCAACTGACGAAAGTCTATTGTGGCCGTCAAAACCTCCGACTGCGTATAATATTCGATTGACAATGGCGCAGCCTACACCAATTCTCTTGGTGGCCATGCTTTGCACCATGGTCCAAGTGTCCTTTTCCGGGTCGTATCTAGCGAGAAATCATAAAGTAATATATCTTATTGGTGATATTATAGTCGAAACTAATTAAGAAAAATATTATGACACTATATCTTGAGCTAATGCAGTTTTTCATGGCTTCTGTCCGTATATTAGCATGTGCACGTTCCCAGAACTTTACAGCATACCTGAACCGCAACCTTGTTTCAGTACATTACGTAAACTTTATTTAGGGAACGGTACTTCACTTCTACATTAGTTAAATAATCACTCTATATACTAAGTAAGTTATGCCGACACTATCGATATAGGAATGCACCATAACAGATAATAGGAAAGAGATATTTGCCAGGTACCATACTGTTAATGCTGTTATGCAAGCGCAATTGACCTTGGTTGAGGAGGTTTGTGTAAAACAAAAACAACATTAATTATATTCAGAGAAGCAATATTCAGCCAATCACTTATGAAAATTACACCACAATTGCCTAAGCAAGGCCTGAACAGAGGTAGAGGGAACGACCGCCAATGACATTTCCAGGTCAAATTACCGATAATGACTAATCAGATTCCAGAGTTTGTTTCGAAAGTTAAATATTTGATTTCAGAGCTCACTAAGATAACAAAGTATTTGATCGAAAGAGAACGACAGTGGGTGTGTGCAAACAAGAAAATATCGACCTAAAATAGCAACGAAACGTTGAATTTTTCCCTTCGAAAAATCAAACGAAGCGATTGATTTTTAGTTTCCAGAACTGACTGATGTGAATAAATAAAGTTAATCTATTTTTAGTATTGAAAAGAGCTAGGCCCGAATGCCCTTGCCCATTACGCCTGATTTAATTATCTTGATGATCACGGAATCGAAGTCTGGAGTTTCTAATTCAGATGATTTCAAATAAAATACTTTTAAAGCAAATAAAACCATCCTTCTTATACTACTTTAACTCTCATTGTTATCACGTAGCACCGAAAATCCCCAAGATATTAACCGTGGTCTAACCGGCTGTCAAAGGTAGGTGGGTAGGATGTAGGTGTTACGGATACAAAAGATCAATTAAATTTGAATAACATTACACGAGCAAGATAATTGACCACTTACTATGAAGATAATATACCCACAGGCCTTTCTAGTCGCATTAGTTCGGTAACATAAAGATAATAAAGACGCCGTCGAATGCTTATACACAGAAAAGTCATATCAGAATGACTTGCAATTTTAGGCCAACACATAAATCCCTGTCGTGACATGTCTCAATACGTTATTAACAGTGCGTGGTGCTGCGCCCAAGATAAACGACCGGTTGCAGCATGGAAGTTGCAGAAATTCCGATCGAAATCAACGCCAGAACTAATTGCATTCGTCGGGATACGACACAGTCAATTACACTAACGAGAAATTCCGAGTATTTAAAAACCATCACGTCACTCTTCGAAGAACTTCTTCAAAACTATCTTGTAGTAATGTGTATTGAATCCCTGGTATAGCAGTTTCGCAAGAATATGGACAAAGTCAAGTTTAAAGGTCAAGTAGATAAACCTATAAGTAATTACAAAGGAACTGCAAGGCATTCAAAATTAAATATTAAATACAATCCATTCTTTTACATTGTGGTTTGAGACAATAACGAATTTCCATGCCCTGCCTAAATACCTCACACGTAAAGAAGGGCGTTCGAATACACGACATAGCAATAATACTGACCAAGTAATCGATGCGAATGACGTAGTTAGTATTACAACACATTTGCGGTTATGTTACGTAGGATAATTAGCACAGCCGTTAATTAATATGACTTCATTATGTCCAAGTAATCTCACTACCGTATATTGTGTATATACTACCATACAGTGCAGCACAAGAGGCAGGAAATTTAAATATGTATCTCGATTTGAAAAATTTATCTACACGAATCTATCACACTAGATAATTTTCGATACCACACTATATATAACGTATATATCGAGATATATGTGTCGTGGATAGATGAGCTCCAGTCTTATATATAATACTCTGTACTTGTTCGTGTCTGAACCGCACAGTACAGAAATATACATAATAGATTTGGGGAAATCATAATAGAATGGGGAAGAGAGAGAAACATGCTCATTTTCCGGAATTGAAAAACAAAACAATCGAGAATTCGAGCGAAAATGCATAATCATCGTCTGGATGTATGAATAAAGCCAGACCATTTCAGTCATCACACCACCCCCCATACAATAAACTATTTGTCGGTCCAGCTACTGGAAATGATTTTTACTTGGAACGATGATTTGCATACGCACAAATATAGAAAACGCTGCGAGGCAGGCATCAATATGCAGAAACATCACGAGATACGAAAATACGCGAAAATGGACGAAAATAATACAAGATTCAAAACGGGAATTTTTGCAAGCGGACGAAACCATGGCGTGATGGTACCGCGTCTTATTTTACAAACAAAAAAGCTTATAATTTTGCGGAAATTTTTCGTAAAAGCACTGATGTGGTAATCTAAATGTCTAGAACCAATCTAACCACATTCTTGCATACAAGTTTAACCTGATCATCGCATGACAACTCATTTCGAGCATAGAGAGTACGAACGAATCTCAAACATGCTTGTCGAATACTTTCTGGTCAGTTACAAGATAAAAACGAAACTTTATGCGATAGGTTTCCCACTTTTCATGGATACGAAAGTAATGCAAACGTTTTTATTGTGAATGAGGATCAAAAATCGAATTCAAAATTAAAAATTCATCGTTTTCTCTATTGTTGAAACGATGAAGCAGGTTATAATATAACATCCTGGAACGATTTCGAATCTATTGTTCATTTAATTCAACGTATATTTAGCAACCATCTTCCCGATACTGAAAGGAGACGCAGACTTTTTATAAAGGATACCATACTTTTTCGAATACAAAAATAAATCACGTAAGATGTGATGATAAAGCTATTCAAAATTAGTTTTGTTTGAATCAAATTCGACAGCAAATCATTGTAGTGCTGTTATGTTATAAAAACTCCACACGAGCAAAAGTTTAATGGGGAGGTTACTGGCGTAAGACTATGACAGCGTTATAATTGTAAGCCAAAATGATAATCATTTGAAAAAAAGGATTAATTTTTACCGCGTTGCTGGTATCAAATTATAAATATGGATAAAAATGCCATAAACTATTTTTTTACTTGCTAATTTCAAGTGGTGATAGATTGCTTTCTATAGACTTTCGCTATATGAAGTGATGGGCAATCAGATTGGCATAAAACAACTTTACGTTGCCAGCATCTAGATTTTGATGAATGATTAACTCGCGAACTCAACAGGTTACCGTGGACAAATAAAAACAGCATACTGTATACCGTTACTGTATCGACCCCAGTGAAGATAGGAAGTCGACCGGTAACGTTAACGCGCCCAGACTATAATATAGGTTTAGTGGTGAACTTTAAGGAATTAAATAGAAATATTTTATCCAGTACCTCTCAACGCTGTTATGATGTATTGTTCCTTGCGATCCACCGACCGCATAAATCATATTGTCAATGACTCCAACTCCAACGCGATTTCGTGGCTCGTTCATTGAAGAGCAAGTACTCCATTGGTCTATCATAGGGTTGTACCTGAAAACGTACATCGAGCAGTGAGCAGTTAGTCCTTTGCAAGTGTAATAATATCGGAAATCTTTTTGAAGTAGGGAACAATATTTATATTTTTAAATTTAAATTATTGAAATATTATTAACCTGTCGCACGAAGCCGAGTCGTAATTGCCATCTGGTGAGTTATTCCGTCCGCCAATGGCGTAAAAGAGCCCGTGTACGACGCAAGACGCGATTCCCGATCTGGGCATAGGAAGATCTCTAAGTTTAAGCCAAACGTTTTCTTCTGGGTTATAGCATTCCATATGAGATAGCGAATGACGTAAATATCCACCGGCGACGTAAATAACCTGCGGTACAAAGGAACCCATAGTCAAATGTCGCAAAGTTTACTCGGTGCATACAATCACACGGCACGTTATGTATTGCACAGTACCTGAGGTATCGCTGGCGTTCTCGGCTTGCTTTTGACGGGTTTATGAAGTGTAAGTTCTTTGAAAATATGTGAAAGATATTCCCGGCATCTCGGTTCTTTGTTAACAGTTGGACAGTTTTTCAATTGGGTTTCGAGAAACTGAGGCGTAAGCGAGTGACAACGAACCTAGAAAGTAAATGAAAACTGGAATAACAGGTCGAAGGAGGAGTCAAGCAACGAACACGTTTATTTCCCATATGAAAAAAGTTAGAGCTGTTCTTCTACAGGTTCCATCGGTAAAGAAAGGTGGAAACCGAAACTAGTGTAAATGCGCTAGGTGGAGTTTCACAGAGATTTTCATCAGTAAGAACACTTACTGCTTCGAGCATCATATGGAAATAATCACGTCTGCATTTCGGATCGTAATTGACCCAGCACAAAACCGCGTTGTAAACCTCCGACTCGCACTTGACGTTGATTTCGTCGGACGAAATGATTTTTGTCAAGCGACAGGGCGTCAAGTCTTTGAATTCTTCGTTTTCTGTAACCTTCGAAGCGAATTACAAAATTAAAAGTAAAAAGATTAGAAAACAAATTTACGGAATTTAGACGTTCACGACTATCACCTTATAGTACTGTCCCATACATTTTCTGTCCCATTTCAAATAAAATTTTAGTATATAATTGGAGGTTTGGGAAGGTCTGTGGGATATAGGTCAGAGGTGAAAGAAATTGATTGAAAGGCAGTTTTGAAATTGAAAGCAGAAAGTAATTATTACTGTAAGTTAAGCAGATATTTCTCTTTGTTTTCAAGAAAACAAATTTATTCAACTCTCAAACTTTAACAATCGGATTATTCAATTCCAATAATATTATTTCAATACATCCTCTAGTAACCTTAACTTAAAAAAAAATAACAATAGCCAATGGAGGCGTTTTCCCAGTAAAACTAACACAACGTTTGGTAGCATAACATTAGCTAACATCAATGAAAGCAAAATTTAATATGCCGATCCTTTGATCCTCAAGAAAGTATTTCTTGTTCTCTAGTCAGTCTAGTGGCCCATTCTACAGTAAACAGAGGTTAAGCCATGTTTCACAATGAGCTTAAATATGAATTTAACTTGATAATGGGAGTAAATTTTCATTACTTTAAGAGTACATAGTTTAGACCTAGTTTGTATCATCGCAACTATTTTTTTATCAAACTTGTAAAGAAAATTGAAAAGGCCTAAAAGCAAGATTGAATTTGAACTATGAAATATACTCCAACAACCTTCAGTCGAATATTTCAGTTTACCTCTGTGAAATGGTTGCATATATATTTTTCAATTTTCTGTTTCAAATCTGTCAACCCCATGTCTTCTGAAAATTGTGCCAATCCGATACAGTTGCTTGGGTCAAGCTGGTTTTCAAGAAACCTGAAAAATTAGCAATGGTGACTAAAGGACTACTTGAACCATAGATGGATTACTAAAGACAGATAACATACTGGCAACATATCTTCACGACATGCGTCATTTGAAGCATGTGAGCTCCTTGCATAATGTACAGAACGCATTTTTCATTAATGGTTATTCGTGATGTGTAAGCAAAATCAAGAAGTTTCGTGAATACTTCAGGGTGAATTTCTTTCATGTTGATTTCTGACATGGACCGTTCACGGCAGCCACCTTTAGGGATAAAAAACACAATAGAAATTAATCATAAAATTGGATGTGCAACCACTAGAGGAGTTGGGTAAATTCCCCCATCAAACAACACCAGAACGTGTATGTACACACTTCTCATTCGATTGTTTGGACAAAGAATGTGTTATAGTTCTCACGTTTCAGCAGCCAATCAAAATTTAGATAAATGTAACATATATTTATACACTAACTAATTCCAAGCCCAATTATATCGATGTTCACTAATTTCATATTAGGGAGATCAAGTGCATTAAATATCAAGTGTCACCGAGTATGTTCGTTCGATAGCTTCATTAATATAAGTTCAGTGAACCATTCACAGGAATAAAATTCATGTTGATTCAATTGCCAATACTTATTAGCAATTCAGTCATGGTAGATTGTTAGACATTGCTACCTGAACACAGATACTTCAACCTACATATTATATGGCACAAGTTAGTAATCGAAAGGAAATCAGTCGTGCACTCTTTGGGAATAGGCCGGGAATTCAAATATCAATTTATTTAAATATATTATATACCTGTAAACATGGCTTTGAAATAAGGTGAGCATGATGCAAGAACCAGCTTATGGGCAGCAAATTTTTTCTTCTGACCGCTATATTCTAATTTTATAGTCACATCGCACAACAGTCCATTTTGTCTCAGCTCGTGCATAATTGACAGGGTATCATTCGGATATTCTTTCAGTTCGAATCTTTCAAACCTTCGATGAAAGACAGATATAATTATATACATACGTAGTGTACTGTTGTATAATTACCTATTAATTATCATTGGCAATAGGATTAAACATATTGTCTAATAACAGCTCCTTTCTGAAATATCACCTAATCTCTAGCTGTCATTTGTCTTGGTGATGACATTAGAATTGAAATGTAACAGACAGAGCCCTACCTATCTCCATTCATTGAAGGGACAACTTTTGCGGCACACGTGCCTCCAATTTCACAACTGCTGCTGCTATTATGAGGTCGTCTTCCAAACATAATGGATTGCTTGAATATCGTATGTGGTAGAATATTGTTTCTTCGTCCTACTGAGAGTCTGGTTTACTTGTCGATTTATATTAGATAATGTTCCAGTTTTTTTGAGTTGCCTTCGCTCTTTTAAGATTTATAGAGCAATACATCCATTCCAAAATTTCCATATTCTTCTTCTCAGCATAGGTTATATGGACATCTCGACTTAGGAATGTTTCTACAAAACAGAAAAATAAAAGCATAAGTTTGTTGATAGCCTTGAAAGTTGGAGTTGGTCACAGCAGAAAAACAGATGAAAAGATAGTGGTCCAGTAGTGTGGCCCCTCGGAAAACCAGTTCATGTAAGACTTGGATTGCTGAGGGTTACTGATCCCACCCCTTTGCCCAAACCTAATCAATCCTCACTTACACAAGTGTAACTTAATTTCCAGAGGTGCATTCAGTAACTGACACATTCTTTAGCAGCCCATAGAAATACAGAAGCTAGGAAACTCTGCACTATGTTGTGATGGCGATCATATTTTTAGCTGTACAGACGAGTAAAAGTGGTCTACCATCTGTCTATCAACTACGAAAATCTGAAATTCTTTCTAATTGTACCAGTGAATGGTTTCACTGACTTAGTCTCAGCTGAGCTATTCAAATATTTTACCTGTAAGGTCAGTGAACGCAAGCAAACCTCTCACTCGACAACAACTTTCTAGCTTAGAGTTTCGGTTAGTTTATCTACAAACCATTTCTATTCCGTCTGTAACCCCACTCCAGTACAATTGATGAGAAAAAGGGAAGATAAAATGAAATAAATAAAATCATATTGCTGAGTCACGCACGTGCGTGAACTATACGCTTCGTTGCTCTCTCGTTTTTAAATTCGTCCCATTCTCTCTCGCTTTTGTGAGAATAAAGATTTCTATGATACGGAAGTAAGGATATCAAACAAATTATGAATATTAGTGATTTGTGTGTGGGATCCTTAACTTGAATGATAGAATTGAATGTCTGATGGAATTGCATTTGTTTATTCCGCGGCCTAGAATGCAAATTAAAACATACAACTGCTCTTGAAACACACCATCAATCATGAACATTTGTTTTTTCTCTAATTAAATTTTAATTTATTCAATAAATACAAGCTAATATAACTGACAACACTCATTTCATTGTCTTCCAAATTCAAGGGAAAAGGACCCATGTAAAATCTCTTCTTTCTTTTCTTTATATTTTTGAACTTTCTCCTCATCCTTTGCTACACCGTCACCCTTAGAATACATTGTAGCTAAGTTATGGCAAGCAGCCGAGTCATTAAGGTCACATGCCTTTTCAGCATACTTTGCAGCCAAGTTCCAATCGACAGTGCACTGACCATGCATCCCAGTCATGTAGAGTTGACTCAGGAAATTACACCCGAGAGGATCGTTGAGTTGACAAGATCTAGTGAAAGCATCCAGTGGGGTCTTCGGTTCTTCTTTTTCCATGACTTCAACTTTGTCGTCAGCTTTTGAATTATCATATTTTTCTTCCGCTACTTTTGAAAATTCTTCCTGTTTATCCTGAAAATCAGAGTAAATAGTTAAGTGAATAATAAAGTTTGGAAAGTATATTTTACACAGCATTTTGTAAACACCTTTAGCCAATAGCCTAAACACATGTACAAAGTTCATCCGATCTATCAATGTCTGAGTTAATTTACCTCTCAACATGGTAGCATAATCAGGTTGGAACCACTTCACTTAATGAATTACTTACACGATGCTGAATCATGAGCAAACCCATATTGCAACAACTTGCTCCTATTCGTCCATTTTTTCCTTCGTCAGATGTTTTCACTTGAACACATCCTGTTCTGAAGTTTTTGAAGGCTTTTACATAATCCTTCTCCAAACCACCTAAACATACAATTGTTATTCAGAAATTTAACACAAGATCCTTTTTTACACGACACTACATCCTATGCACTAACCCCTTCCCAGCATGTGATACTGCCCAGTTTTGAAACAACACATTGGATTTCTGTATGTTTCACAGCAAGAAGAATAAATCTTTGCTGCATCGGTATACTTTCTTTGGATAGATTCTTTGAAATTAGCAAGCCTTGCGCAGCCTAAATAACATAACAGAAAAATTATATTTAGTACTCCATATCCAATTTCATATAACTAACACTACAATAGGCAGAAAAAAATGATACCACAGAGGCCTTACTATCAGATTTTAGTTCTTTCTCGCATCCGTACGTAAATTCTATTTCAATGTTTTCCAAATACTCTTTCACCTCTTCTTCATTTTTGAAATCAACTACGCCAGCCATATTGACAAAGTTGGTTAAATCTCACCTGGAGCTCAGAAGTTATGCCTTTACCAATTCATCATGACTTACAACACAAGGTAGTTGCTAGTAGCCTACTAACAATATATTGTATATAATGAACTGCTGAAATCAAACAAGTAATAAAGTGTATGATAACAGATATGAATACACACATGAAAAATTCTTGAGAAAAAGTAACGTCCTCAAAGCCCAATCTAGAGTTAAAACTACAGTAAAATAGCATAGTGAAATGTAAGATATGACTAGAATACTTCATTTTAAAAATATAAAAATATGCTTGTTGAAACTCCACTACACTATATAACCCGTGGGATGTTGATGGTTTTTTTAATATTGAAGGAAACATCTGGCCGTAATTGAAACAACACTCAGCAGTAATACGAAGTGGATTATTCATTTTCCTTATCTGCAACAAACTTGAAATGTTTGAGATTTTGCATAGTTAAAACCTCATTCCCCCAACTGGTCCATCCTGCAGTCAAATTACGAGCAAATAGTTCTAAACATTTTGGTTCTGGGTTGTCAGGTAAAAGATAATTTCTAATAAGTTTGTCAAGGGGAGGTTTGTGAGAATGAACCGTGCAGGGGACACTGCAAAATACAATCGAGTTGCTACTATCGGCCTTTGCTGTATCCCCAAAAGACTTAATACAACCTTCTGTGACATTTGGTTGATTATTTTCTTTGCATCTTTTACCAACAAGTAGTGTTTCATAAGGCCGCTTGTGATTTGAATCAAATGGGAACACGGGTTCTAAAGTATTTGTAAGCTTTACCCAGTGCCATTCGCATAAAAGTGAAATCTTATTCAAAGGAAACAATTCATTTTTCACAAAGTCATGAAACTTGCGTTTGTTGGTTACCCAAATCAAAACATAGCATGTCTCTTTCATGAAAGCTTCGAGCGGTAAAGATTTAATTTGTTCCAGTGTCAGCCAGTTATACTTGTGTCCCCTTTTTGCAGATTTATTCTCCCAGGGTGGATCCACCACAACAACATCATAGCCACCTTCTTGCTTACAGTTTTGAATCAATGGTTGCAAATAAGAGATGTCGGAACACAGAAATGAACAATTTGCAGGAAGCAAACAGACTTCACTTGAAAGGCATATCATCCTTGGTTTATCACCAGAATAAGTCACTAGTTTGTTTAAAATATATTTGAATTCGGTGTGTATATCTTCAAGTCCCAGATATATAGTAAGCTGGTCATCATGATAAAATGATTTCTGTACCAAACACTTCATATTAACAGTATTACTTCCTTCAGCAGGCAAATATTCTGAAACGTTCGCCACAGTGCATTTATAAGAACTTTTAAGCATTTCAGTCTGAATCTGCTTCAGAACAGCTTGAAGTTTATCGACAATAGAAATCTGATATTCTAATGCAGCCTCTTCTTCAGAACTGAACGGAAATTTTCTTTTCCTCCGAGCCTTTAAGCAGACCTTGCTTTTAATGTAGGGTACTGCTACATCAAAGTAGTGAGGTTTGTACCTAAAACTCAAATGGCTGTAAGCCTGCAGATGAACACAAAACCCACAAGGCTGAACAAAGCACTGCTTGTAAGAGTCAGTAATCAACAATCCATGATCAATAAATACTCCACAATTTACTTTCAATACAATTGCCATGGTATGGGAGTTTTACAGCTGCTACTGTTGGAACTCGCTTAGGAATTCAAGATAAGCCTTCTTCTGTGGTGGTGAAGTGGGAACAAAGTGTCCTCCAGGATGGCGAAGCACTGCAGGATCTCTGAAATTCTTCAAAAGTTCATCACTCATATCTATAAAAATATTTTGTATTCATTAAAACATTTTTAGACACAATATTTACATATTTACCACTATATCACTGACTATACCAACTAAGAAAACTGAGACAGTTATTTCAAATGATAGCAGTAAAAAAGTTTATTGCTTAAAACCTTCTTTCACAATGTTAACATGTGTAAATATGCTACATTACCACGAATATACTGCCTTACCCCGCTGAATAACTTGGTCGGTGTCTCCAATGACATGCAGCGAACGGACGTTGAAGACTTTCTCATATATCTTCCTATGCTGCGATTGTCTGCTTTTGAAGCCGGCAATCAATATAACAAACTTGCAAGGAAATTGGTTCTCTAAACGGAAAAATATTCTTAGAAAATATAGCATTTTGGAGTAGGAGTGTATATGACTTAGTAAGTTTTAGCCATCAGGCAAACATGTAATTTTGCTTGCTTGCTCAGTTCTGAATGAATGTCAAAATCTATCTATCTATAATGACTGTACCTGGTTCATCCATCAACCCACAAAGTAGTGACAAGAGAGCTGCACCTTGACTGAAGGCAAGGATACCTAAGAAAATGGATGCAAACTTAGAACACTACTGCTGTGACCTGGAACCACTTGCATCATACCATCAAAAGGACCGTTGGTTTTGATAAATTCTGCTATTTTCCCTACAGATTCATCATATCCCGGACAAGTATCAGTATAATCTTGTGCTAAATAGCTTCTGTCTTCGTTTGAAAACCACCAGCCGTATTGATCTTGTGGTAGGTAATCACAAATACATGATAATGCATAAAAAAACTATGAACTATATTGTGGTAAAAACCTTCAACGTCTTCCAAAGATTGTTTTGACACTTGATTCGGCGCCGTCATATAAACCAGGTCTGCCTTATTTTTCAAAATCTTTCTCAAAGATCCTGTTCGCTGACGAAATGTCTTTTCACTCTGCCTGTACTTTTAAATACGGGTGAAAATTATATAAAGGCTGCTCAGATTGACAGAGAAGCCTGATAATGTAACAACAGCTTACCTGTAACCATGCAGACATAATATACGTAAAGGCGAAGGCTTCGACATTGTGATTTCCCAATTTTCCCAGATGTTTCCGACATGTATGACCTTACTAATTCGCTATAGCAAAAGGTCATCATGTAATTTTTGAAATATACATTACACAAAATCAAAACGTGCTATGTTCCAGTTTGTACTAATAAAAAATGGGAAACCTAGCGTGTCATATATAGTGGGACAGCAATTAGTCCGCGCGTTATTAAGGGTTTTCAACGCGTGGTCACTCGTTACGGCCGACTCGAAACAGGTATTCGAATTTGGCAAGAGATTTTTTCAGGGTTAACCTAAACTAATCGACCCAATTTTTTTAAGAAATGTTAGTTTATGTATTATGTTTCATATGTGCTAATTTTAGCGTGATTAGATCATTTTAAGTTCATAAAGTTAAGTTAATAAATGTTGATTGTACTTTGCCGTCTAGCGGTTGTAAGTTTTTACTTCACTTCACGGTTATAAATGATCCAACAGCGACATCTAGCGGTTGAAAATTTTCCTTTCACCTAAGGTGAAGGTGAAGTAAAAATTTCCAGCCGCTAGATGTCACTGTTAGATCATTTATAACTGTTTTGTGAAGTAAAAACTTACAACCGCTAGATGGCAAAGTACAATCAACAATTATAAATGAACTTCCAATGATCCAATCACGCTAAAATTAGCACATATGAGACATAATACATAAACTAACATTGTCTGAAAAAATTAGGTCGATTTATTCAGGTTTACCCCGAAAAAATCTATTTTGGAACTCGAATACCTATTTTGGGACGGCGGTAACGAGTGACCCCGCGTTGACGACCTGCCAATGAATGCAGAAATTCATAGCGAATCAATACATATAAGTCACATATGTACAGCAAACTAACGGCAGCCGTTATCCTACTGTTGTTACATGTATATAGGAAATGACCCACTTTATTCATTCCCACAATATAGAACTAACACCACAAGATTTAGCAGCCAATAAGAGAAGAGATATTTTTATTATACATCAACCTCTAACAAAATCAATAAAGGTTATATAAAATGCCAGATCTCCTTCGAAACATATGCTTATCCTTGCACTGGAATATGGCCATGATCGAGAGCTGCTACTTGTTTAGCAAAGCTCACTTTGTCATTTATTCATATAGTTCCTTGGTTCTCAAAATCATATACTGACATCATCACTTTCTTTATCATTATCTTGTTCTCCATCAAAAAATTCATTGTCAGGTTCAACTCTACAGAGACAAGAATGTCAATTGCAGCACACTGAGCAGTGAGTTATATATTTTAATATTAAGACATGCAAACATTTTTATAAATTTTGGGGCCCACGAGTAGTGGGCTACAGAGCTATTTTGAACCCACACTATGGCATTGTTTCTTTGCTGCACACCGTGGAAAAGACGTTTTATTTTTGCTGTCATATAATTTTGTCTAGGCTAGAACTGCTGGCAACAACTGAGTCACATGTCATGTCCACTGATCTAATATGAGTTAGCTTCAAGAATAACTAAAAAAAATTAAAAGATAAATAATTTACCTCTGATCCTGAAACTCGGTTGACTCCCGAACATCAATGTCATTAATTTCTTCATAGTTTTCAAAGGTAAGCAAGTCAGGTGGTACTTCATGCATTTGTACGCTCGGGGCGTGGGCAATCATCCTGAGGTTGTCCATGACTGTTTGTCGCAGAGTATCTAAATACTAACGATATAAAAATAATTATTAGATTAAACTTTCGTAGCTTGCAAGTTTGATAAGTTTAAGTTAAGTGATTTTCCGTGAAGTGTTAAACGGATTCCAGGGACATGGTTAACAAGTAACCCTTATACAGTACAACTACATCCTACACAATTGATCAATAAACTGGAAATGGATTAAGTAGTATTCATATATATATAATTTTTTTAGAAATTAATACAAACCTGTTTTGTGTTCTGATTTTCAACTCGTTGGCTGGTGTCTGGACGAAGCGTGTAGTCGGGTCCAAAATATTGAATATACTCTGTATTTTAAAAACAAAAAAGGGGGAAATCGAAAATTATTATTATATACCAGAGTACACATCCCGACGAAAAAGAGGGTCAAGATGATAATTTAAATGAAAAGTATATATATATAGATATATACACACACCACGTTATATAGATTGATGTTCACCAAGTTACAATCACTAAGTGACTGGCTCTGAGTTGTGTCATCTATGCATGATGCGAAGGCTAACTGACTTGAATCTACAACTCTGACAATACCTACCATTAAACGGAAGCTCATCACTGATTTCCTCTCCAACAATTATAGAAGTTTCGTAAGTCCAGCATCGAGCTACGTTTCGGACTGTGTATCCACCACCGCCGAGGAACATCAACGGGACTCCAAACTCTCTCATGAACTTGACGCATTCGCTGTTATTTTGATACAAAAACAGTTTTGAATTTTGCAATGATAATATGTCGAGATATACTTACCCATGACCATCTATTGTAAGATTGAAGCAGCCTAATCGATCGCAACCAAGTGAATCGGCACCGCACTGCATCACGATGCAGGTAGGTCTGTAGTATTCCATTACATCGCGCATGATTGGTTTAAATAGTTGATGATATGCTGAAAAATTAGGATGATTATTGCTTGTGAACTTATCTACAGCAAAGTTTTCCTTATTCATCACTTGCCACTATATGACATGAAATATCACGGGATGAAATATATATCAAACAAAAACATAAAGTCATTGACAACGTACATAAATGATTGGTTATAATAAATCTAAAATAAATATTAACACTCACTGTGATCATTGATTCCATCTTTGAGTGGCACATTCAAGGAATAATAACGCCCACTTTCAGCCCCAAACTCATACATATCACCTGTTCCTATATAAAGCAAAGTCAATGTTTATTATAGTAGGAAAATCAATGAACAAATAAACAACTAAACAACTCAGATATAGGTGCTCAAAAACTTGAAAAAATACCTGGGAAAAAGTAATTGCCATATTTATGGAAAGAAACCGTCATTACACGATCCGTCAAGTAAAAAGCTTCCTGCACCCCATCACCATGGTGTACATCGATGTCAAGATATAACACTCTTGGATGATACCTGGTAAATAATAGTTTTTTATACGAGTATAAGGTCTATGGGTAGTCAACTATATAGCATCTTGTACACTATCTTGATTAAAGCTTAGTTCAAGAACACATCTCACTTTAACAATTCGAGGATGGCAATAACTATATCATTGACATAGCAGAAACCTGAAGCTTCGTATTTCTTTGCATGATGTAGACCTGAACATGTAGAAAAATTATAAACTAGGTCAATACCAAACACAGGTTTCAGAATATATATATATGTATCACCTGAATAATAATAATCATTATGTCAACAAGACCAGTAGCTATGATTAAGCCAACTAACTACTTTTAGGTGACAGTGAACTTCAGCTCTAATTGTATTTTCTATCTGTATATATTGTTTAAAATCAAGAAATAGAGGAGATAATCAAGCAAAATATTGGCATTGAAAACCTTGAAAGGGATCAGGAGATTGTAGTGACAGTGGGTCGTTTATTTGATGAATCATTTTATTTAATGTTATTGAGATGTTAAAAAGCATCTTATAATTAAGGGGAATCAAATACTCAAAGAAATACACTTTATATAATGTATATGTCATGGGAAGCTGTTACCTCCTGACCAATTGATGGCAATGTCGCATTTCTCGTTGTTCAACATTGTAGCAGCCTGCAAAGACGCTCCAGTGTACATTGAACAAAAGTCATACAGACCAGGAAACACAGGACTGCAGGAATAAAAAATTGTGTCGAATAAAATCAAAGTATTATCTTAGCATTTGTGTACTGTATTACATACCAATCATCTCCCACATTGAACATCTGTAAATTTTTCGTGAATCCTTGTAAATTAAGTGGGGTTACGCGCTGCAGAAAGTTTATGTAATCTTCCGAATGAAAGCGACACATGTCATGTTGAGTGGCTCGGTATGGCTTGTACATCTGGGAAAAAATCATGCTGGGCTAAGTCTTGCTAGGCTAAGTCTGGGCTAAGCCTGTATTTGGGTGTTTTGTTTTAGTTTTAAACACCAGAGTATTCTTATGGTGTTTTAAACTGGTATAAAGCATATTCCAACCACACACCTGCATTTTGTTTTGCAACCCATAATGTAGGACCAAACTGTGTGTCAGCGCAAGGCGATGGGGTTTCATTGGGTGTCCAGGTCCGTAATGGAAATGTGAGACATCCATATCATAAAAATAGGCCACCTTACGATCTTTTCCTTCGGAAGACATGCTAATTTATTTTCCAGGCCAGACAAAACAGATCACAGTCAAAGCTTATATTTGTTGGGCTGAAATCATTGAACCATAATAGACAGTGGTTCAGCGAAATAAATACATGCGTCCACTTGTCTTCGCCGTACTTCGTGAGTAAAAACATAGTATCCATAGAGAAAAAAGCTAACGTAACGGATAGAGAGGTCTACATCTATTGAAATATTATTTTCTAACTAGACTTTTCTTTGCATAATTTAATATCTTGCTTGCAGCCAATAAATGGTTTACGTGCTTCTCTGTCAGCCAATCACATTGCGGTATTCTAATCATGCGCCCCAAATAAATAAAAAAAGGTGGATTAAAAGGTGGATTAGGTTAATGTACACAGAGTATAACACATTCTCCACACTGCGGGACTCGGATACGGATGAATTGCACATATCTTTTAAAAATCACTGTCCACGCCCAGGAAATATGTCCATCGCTCCAATGAATCTGAATTCAAAGATTGAGTTGAAAAATTACACAGTTATAATTCAGGCTTTACAAAGCTTTCACAAAAGGTGTGTTGCTACGTCGTGTTTAACGCGTAAATGCTCAGTCACAACTAGTAAAACAAGGCATGTAGCATCAATATATGATCTAAAATAGTAAAATGGTACTTCAGATGACAAGATTTAGTTGTGCAAACAGTGTGTATTCCCCAAAGTCAGGTATAGTTATCAAATTGGTATTGTCCCTAGTGCTCTTTATATTGGTTGGATACCTGATCTACCAGATATACAGTAGCTCAAGGTGAGTTATCGATCCTATTCAAACACAATTGACTTGCGATTATTTTCTTCCATCCAATGGCATCATGAGGCTGCCCATAATAATCAGTGTAATATAACACAAGACAAATTTATACAACTAGAAAGTTGAAAGTTTAAATGGTTTGGTCTGTGTTCAGGCGAAGTTAAATTGTTTGTAATTGTTTTTAACCAAATTAAAATAATCATTTTAATTTGATTTAAACAGGTATTCAAGCATTCTGACAGAGATTCTAGCAAACAACGTAAGTCCTCTTTACTACTTACTATAACGTCCGTAAAACACTGTACTTTGAATTCATAGGATGACAAAAAGGATGCATTATGCAAAAAGCAATTTGGACTTGAAAAGTTTTACAATGCAAAGGCAAAGGAATGTGATTTCTGCAAGGTGTTTTGTGATGGCGAAACAGTGACCAAGTCTGCAGACACCGACTTTTGTTTTTCAAAATGCAAAGGTATGCCATGTTTTACAATTTCCTTATTCTAATTAAACAATTCCATATAATTCAAGATTTTGTTCTTATGCAGAATATCTCATCTTGAAAGAGACACAAAGTAGGTTAGCAAAACTCCGGGATGAGATAATAAAGGAAATCCGAGAAATGAACCCTTTAAAGGAGGTTTCGAAGGAAGACGATCACTGGAACAAAATAATCGTGGAACTTCAACTCAAAATTGACAAAGCGATAGACGAAACCGAGAACGTATGGAAAGAAGTGGAACTCATGGGTAAAAACAGTATCGTAGAAATGAAGAACCTGAGAAGCGAGATCGAGAATGTGAAGAAAAAAGAAAATTTACAATGGAAAGTGGGTTGTTTCATACTGTTATAAATAATTTTCTGTGAATAACTAGCAACTGTGCGCGGGAAAGGCCATCAGCGAAGTCATATAGGTAATAAAACGTGAAGCAAATCAAATCGCAGACCATTCTGAAGTCCGCCTAAAATCCCCGGCGCGTTTTTTTTTCAACTTTACTCTTGTAAAACTAAAATTGCGAAACAATTACTGTATATTCCCGATATTTGTATCATAATTTACTCTGGAAGTATCATTTCGTTTAGATGACCCAGGATGCAGTGATCAGCTTTCAGGGAGCAAAGATATTGTTTTACTTTGTCGTGGTGTATTTTTTTATATTCATATCCATGATACTAATCTACCTCTTCTGCGACAACCGTTTCCCAAAAATCTTCGGGTTCGTATTAATATTATTTGTTTGCACTCGACTTGAGTTAAAACATCACTTCATTACATTACTCTTATTTAGAAAACAACCGCTGAAGAAAGTGAGGCAAATATAGACACAGCATCCATTAGTTGGCAAAATACAAACAATCAAACAAACAAAAAAGTGACTCTAAATCCACATGAGGTTAACTGTATGTACTTCGATAACACTTTTCAGGCTTCTGTGAGTTTTGTAGTATATTATTCGAAATATATTTCCTACAGGTACAAATAAATCTTGACCATCAAGAAGCATGAATTTATTCGAGAAACAGTGACCTGTATAAACATCACTGGATAATATTTTGTTTCTACAAGTAGTTATTTGGCATTGAATCCATTTCGGGATCAGTTTGAAATATATATATATATACTGTATATAGAATTATCTCGATTTTGGCGTTACGTTGCGCTAAAACTAAACAACATTGCTGCAGTTGATTTCTACCAGGTACCGCCTATATATCCAAGTTGGGGTACGTTCATATGACTGAAGAAAGTTGTAGTTATAATACGGCACTATGTCTATAGTTCAGTAGGAAAAATTTCTTGAATATATTTTGAGGATTATATATTATATCTAATTCAACATATATGTGTCAAAACTAAACCCAATTGTTTATCTCGGATATTTTTTCCTGGATGAAGATCACGTGGATTAACCAGCTGCATAAAATCCCAAAGTTCTAGGTGAGTGACGTAACTGAGATCTCTGAACACGTGGCGTATTATTACTGCAAATCTGTAAGCTGTCCAAGCGGAGGGACATATAAAAATTGGTGCATGTCCGTATAGACCTTTAATAAAAATTTGCACGCCTGGGAGTCTTTGGTGAAGAGATACAACAGATCTCTTAATACGTGTCAATCTATCTATATAAGCATCGGGGTCGAAAAGTTCCATGTGGAAACCTATACCAAAGATTACCACTGTATCAACTCCTCCTATTGTGATTTCATCCAATGAATTGGAAATGAATGGATGCGTTCTGGGTGTACCGGTATTGTGATAAGGTGAACCATGGGCTTTATAAAGAAGAGTGACATTCATTTCTTGACTTCCAGAGTGACTTTCAGGTTGCGACCAGCCATCAGAAATATTTATATTAGTTTTTATAAGCAAGTCATTAGAAATATGAGAAAACCAGTGTCTCATTGTGGAGTCACCAAAAAAGTATAATCGTTTATCTTGGAGACAGTACTTAAGACGAGGTACACTGTAACCGACGAATTCTCGATCGAACATTGTCCATTTAGAATGGTTACTCCAACCAATTGGCTTCATACTTTTACTTTGTCCAAACAATAGCGACCTATTTTTTTCTGGAATTGAAAGTTTACCTACATTCAATTCTATTCCCGAACTTTTTATATCTGTCTCGAAATTTATACCAGGTTGAAAAAAGAGGGAAGGTAAATGAGCTGGTTTGCCTTCTGCAAACTTTTTCTGCCAAATAATCTCGGAGCATTCACGTGAAGGAGGTTTTAAACACATCCATGATTCACCGTATTTAGGATTTGAATAGTCACACAGGTCTGAATGTCTGGGAATAAAAATACTAAAAATACAATATTGAACATTTTAGTAACAAGTATACAGTATTTAAAACTTACTTCACATCGGGATATCCAATTGAACAATTTGTTTTTTCTTTTTCCCCTTTCGAATTCATGATTGTTGTTTCCATGATAACACCAGGTTCTTTTACTGATCTATAACTTATCATTAAATCATAAACAGCTTCACTTGGATGAACCATGACTACCTGCAGATATGCTCGACCAACCCATGGCAGGAAACAATATACTTCGTAAGTTCCATCCATTTTATCGAAAACCTTGCAGACAATACCATCTGTGCTCTTTGCATTGGGCCGCAACGTTGCAAGAAAAAAATCGCCACCATAATCTTTATTTTCATTCAAATAGTTTCTTGCTTGTATTCGTGCAACTAATGTTTGTTCAAAGGTCAAAATTCCCTCATANCAAAGAAGACTACATATTGTTGAACGAAGTTCCGAGTGTTATCAGTATGTATGATGAGGTGTTTGAAATCGATTTTGGACCTTCATATTATGGTGCAAGTAATAATTATGATGATATTGGAATTCCCGATGTATTATCATTTGAAGACGCATTGGAAAAAGCACTTCGGGAATATTCAGCGTGTTTCATAATTATACAATGTTCTGCATTTGTGGCAATTAAACAACATGGCAGGGTTTACATTTTTGATCCGCATTCAAGAAATGCAAAAGGATTATGCGATTGTGATGGAAAAAGTACAGTAAGAGAAATAACAAATGTGTATCAGCATTGCTGTGATTTGATACACTCTATGCACATTTCCTCGGCATATGTTGAATGAAGAGGCGTGAATGTTAGCGTAATGCAAAAGAGTTTTACTCAAATTGCTGCCGAAAGAAATGATGGTAAAATACAAAATGATACAAGTCTTGATAAAATTACACTGGAAATAAATTCCGAAATAACTCCGCCAGCAAGTTATATTGATATCGAAAAGGAAGAAACAGAAGTTTGAAGTCCAGGAACCAAAGTTCTCCAAAAAACTATTTCAGATACTGTGGAAATGGATGATGATATTACAATGCAAGCAGGTGGAATTCAAAGCACAGAAGATGTATGTCAATATCAAATTTCTGAAGAGAATCACATTGAAATAATAGAACATGGCAACGTTCAACTTTTATCGGAATATGATGTTGAAATTACCCATGAAAGAATAAGTGAACAAGTGGATTTTAGACCTTCGCAACCTAACACTATGTTAGCTGTATGTCGTAGACATAGCACGTATGTCGTAGCATGAAATGTGAAGTCCTGTCGGGTGGACTTAGTGCGAAGCCACTGCACCACGGCAAGGTGCAGATTTATAGCTTGGGACCGTTCTTGGAAAATTTCTCTGCTCCCACACCCAATTCCCGATATATATTTGATGGGCCCTCAGCTTGGTTTAAGGGGCTGAAGAGGGACTACATAGTGAACCTTACACTTATTGTGCGTGCGATACGCCAACATCATGCAGGCACCGTAGTGTCAGCAGGCGCTTGAAACCTAACCACTCAGCCCAATATATAAATTTCCTTCGATATGAGAGAGCATCATTCGCTTGAAGTCATCGAGCTAGTTTACTCAAAATAGTAATATGGGGTAATAGTTTAAAGTTAGTGAGAATTAATATAGGAGGTTGGGAAATCCCTCAAATGGTTTAGTCAATTGGCAGATAGGGTATTATATATTAATTAACAATCAGGGACTAAATTGTTAGTATCAGGGGATTTACATGTT
>QXVX01002879.1:43095-60461 GCA_013436065.1 Halocynthia aurantium
ATGACCGCCTTGGCGGTTCTAGTGTTAACTCTACTTACTATAAGATGGTGCTTATTGAGAGCGAAAACATATTTAAAAAGGTTCTGTTTATTAACAAAAAGTATAGTAAGGTTACAGTTACACTGCGGTACACCTAGCATCGTCCCACGGCACACCAGTTGCAGAGCACGCTAATTAGAACTCCAGCTATGTTACATCGACGTAAAGTTCTGCATAATTGTAGCGTAGCACAATTCTAGTTGAAGTTGTTTTTTTATGCTCAAAATACTGTTTTTTGATGCGTAATTGCATACAATACGTTTGAACGCAAGATGATACACTGCATTGATCTGGAATAAGCACTGTGATGCTAGTGTTGATAATGTGACAACTTTACAATTGACAACAACGGGAGTTCTGCATAATTGTGTACAATTCCAGTTCGTGGTGTATTACTATATATTCATAAATCTGATACTAATCTACCTCTACTACAACAACCGTTCCCCAAATATCTTCGTGTTTGTATAAAACTTCTTTTTTGGTACTGTACTTAACTTAAAACGTTACAATACCTTTCTTTAGAAGACTACCCCTGAAGATAATGAGGTAACTGTAGAGTGAGTGTAGACATAGCATCCACTAGTGCGCAAAATATCCAAATCACTGTATGTATATTACATTAGGCTTCCTAAAACGAAACCTAGTTACCAGCTTGGTGATTGTGTCTCACGGACACTGAGATGGCCCTGGTGAGGTTCGAATCCGAAACCTTTCGTTCGGGACAACTCGCTATTATCTCTCACTATGTCGTAGAGTTCATTAGCTCAACAGCGCCACCTCCCGGCCATTCTTAGTACAGTATTTCAGACATATTCTGGAAAAACAACTTATTGCTCTGCAATATTGAAACATTGTGCGGGAAAAACGCATTCACTCCCACGACGGCTATAATTGTTAAAATTGATAATATGGGATGAATTTACTACATTCGAGTGAATTACATCCCACGTACCTGTACCACACAAAGGAATTAATTATAACACTACAGATAACTGGACACCATCTCAAGCCTAGATTTAGAATAGACAAGACAACATTGCTACAATATAGCTCCATTTAATGGAAAAGTTGTTACGCAAAATCTGATCAGTGCTTCTGCCTAATCGCATTTTACCGAAAACGATTACCACATCACGTCTTAACAGGCGTTGGCAATTTTTATGGTGTGTACTTAGAAAAAGCCATGCAAGCGTAGAAAAGTCAAATACGGAAATAATTGCAGTGAATGAGAATATTTCAGTTAGTCAGAAAAGTTATTACGACCTCCCCATTATTCTTATATCGAATGGATAATCCTCGTAAAGTTTTACCACATAGGGACCTTGGTCTTCCTCTTCCTTATACAAAACTTCAAATTCGCATTCTGTATCCGATATTGGTGATAGTACTTTTTTGACCTCTCCTTGATACCATTTGCTACTTCCATCATCCAACTGCCATCGATGTAAAAAACGAGTCCCCACAGAAAATAAGTAATTGCCCCCAGGCGATTTCGGAGCACTCTTTTCTGTTCCGTTGACGAGCGGGGCGGGGAACTGGGTAAACGAGTTTTGATTTTTATCACAACAGGGTGGTTTTTTATCTGTTTCACGTTCTGATTCTGGTATCGGATCTGGGGGTCTAACAGAATTTTTTTTATTAGTGTCTTTGTTTTCATTTTCTACAGCAGCTGAGCATTCGGAATTTTCACTTCCAACGATAGTTTTATCCCCATTCTCAGAAGTAATGTTTATACCGTAACTCTTACACGAACATTTTTGATGCTTACGAAATTCGGATATTTTCGCAAAAACAGTTTTACATTTCGAGCACATGATTTTGACTGGCTTCTTGATACTGTTTGGTAGAGACCTTTCTGCCGGTTCCTCCTCTTCTTTTACATTCTCCGGAGCAGTGAGAACTTCCACGACTCCGGTGTATTTATCGCTAGGAAAATAACAAGCTACTACACTCGCATCATAAAAAAGACCATCTCTCCATAGAGCGGCTACTTTAGTTCCTTTTTTTAAATCGGACCATCTCTTGATCACTTCGTCGTCCAAGTAAGTCATTTGTTTCAGATTGGTGACAAAGTGCCGCACTCCGTCTACAAACGCGATTTCTACTCCGGTTCGCAAACGCTTGGTAGGCCTCCCGTATTCCGAAGATGCCGATTCCTCCTCGCGTTTCCTTTTAGGAGTCTTACAGTCTGAGGATGTGGGAAGTAAAGTTTTTACAACAGTCGAAGGAACAGTTTTTAAGACTGCAGTGGTCTCTGTTTTATCCTTTTTATGTGCCTGTACCATTCTTGCCAGAGTCGAGGAGGCTTTCATTGTAATGATTTTGCTCTGTTTTGTTTCTTGGTAACTCATGTGTGAAAACTTTGTTGCTGATATGTCGTTCGTCTTTATACTGCATGGAATAAAAAGTGCCTTTACCGGTTGGGAGCTTTTCCCATCAGCCGTGCTGGTCTTGACGACTATGTTGCGTAATGGCAAGCAAGGGCCTTTTGACCCAGCGGGTTGAGGCTAAACACTTATTGTCATAACAGGGTTACCGCCGGGAGTGGGCTTAAGGCTAGACGAAACGCTGATCACTTGTTTCGAAGACATGACTAATTTAGTAGAATCCGTCAAAACAGTATTGAGAGTGGTGGATGTAACCACATTGTTTTTCAGAGGAAGGATAGCACAATGCGGGACGGGTATGCCCTGTGCGAAAGTGAATGTGGAGACCGGCAATCTTTTTTTAACCTTTTTTGGAGTCATTTTAATATCTTTTTTCACTTTTATATTTCCGTTCTTTATTTGTGTTACTGTGACGGCCGTAGGAGGGGTAGTAGTACTTACAGCAGAGGGAACTGTTCGTGCTATGATTTGAACGATATTGCTCAATGTGGTGTCGGGGTTTGTGTTAACAGAAACCGTGACGGGAAACGAATTGCTACCCAAATTCATTGTGGCCTCAGGGGTTTGTTTCATCATATCCAATTCTGGAAATTTGGTGGAAGATCGATAGCCTGGGATGCCTAAGAGTTCAGAAAAAACTTCATCGCTAAAATTTCTTTTACTGGTCGTCACTGGATCATTGATTTCCGGTTGGTCCCTCTCTACTTCAGCTGTCGAGGCATCAAATACTTCCCCCGAGTCATGGACAGAGAACTCATCTTCATATGTTTTGATCAGCTTCGATGAGGTGGCGGTCGGTAAGGATTCTAGAACGTTTTTTGCGTACTCCTCATTGTCTGCGTTATCTGGATTCAACAATGGAGCGCCTAGGTAAACGATTGGGGTTTGCTTCCATGATAAAATGCGTTTGTGAACAGGTCTGATTTTAAAATTATACAGCGGTGACTTTCTTTCTTTTGACATAACATTTCTTATTACTATCATCTGTGTGAGACGACTGTTCATTACCTTTTTTTTCTTTTTTTCTGATGATTTTTTGTTCCCTATCAATGATTTATTGATGAGCTGCGCTTTACCAATGCAAGTGAATTTTCCACCAGGCCCGAGACTCGTTTTATGGCATGTTTCCATTGCACTACCATTATTTTCTACAAATGCAGTTTCCGTTTCTTCTTCCATCTGTGTAGGCTTTACAAAACCGTTTTCCATCTTAACAGATTCTGCCGCTAATGAGTCTGAACCCAGACTGGACCCGTCTGAAAGAGTTGTATCAATCCCATTTTCTGTTGATATCAACTCGGAAGAATGATTTTTTACTTCATCTTTCATTTTGTGAACCGAGGAATGTAGATACAGCAGAAATTATGTCATCTGGAGTAAATAAAATATATTATTGGAGCTGATATTCATCAGCTGAATTGAAGACAAGAATTTATAGTGCTACTGGATCTATGGTGGTTGGATTAGAAGTATGTCTTTCTTGAATAATTTTTAGTTCATTTTTAACTGAATTACAACTGTGACCGTAACTCTAATCAGTACCCGCAGATTATAGTAGCATTGACACGGGTACGCACAGTAACATAAACAACAATTTACAAGTATGAAATTGGATCATTAACATTTCTTTACCATACATTTTTGAACTAAAAAGTCAAAGAGTCAAAGCCTTTTTTTGACAATAACCTACTACTTGTTAATAGGATTATGCAATTGAATGTAAATCCAATCCAATAAAATAATGGTTTATTTTCCTTCTTTTCAAGTTGTGCCTTAATACATAGGTATCATATAGGAATGGATTGGAAAAGTAAAATTGAACTCACCAAGTTTTTCATTGTTCCTGTCATGCTTTCCTTCACAAATACCTATGGTTCCTGGCTGGCAGTAGAGAGCAGTAGAGATATAAAATCCCGGATGTTAATGTAGCCAGCACAATGAACAGCATACTAATGTAATGAACTTTGAACTTGAGTGAGCTGAATGTTTTGGTTCGTTGTGAACAATGATCGAACAAAAAGATATTCAGATGTTTGGAAATGAAATATCGGCATTTCTAGATCACATGTTTCATTCACACATTTACTGATAATATAACACCAACTCCGCTGAGCAGAAGTGGTGGCGTTATATTTGTACTTTGAGGGCATGCTACAAATATTCTAAAAACTTGAATTGTAAACAATTATACAGAACTCCCGTTGTTGTCAATAGTAAAGTTTTCACATCATCACCAATAGCATCACCGTGCTTACTTCACATCAATGCAGTGTATCATCTACATTCTAACTTGCGTGTGATTGGCAGCAAACTATATATGTGATACACACAGGTAAATGTCAATAACATGGGCTGAATTTTCGCGCCACCAGCGCATACACCGGGGCACACACCGAAGGTCGTCAAAGCTAACAATAGAGTTGGTATTACACGCTCAAAGTATTTAGTTCCTGCATTATTTCGATATCATATCTTGCACATTGATATCTCATTTAAAAAAGCACTGCCACAAAGCAATTTCTAGCTCGAATTATGAGGAGCAGACTTGGCATTCTTGAGTGGGATTGTTTTCACCAATGAAAAAAAAAACACTGGAAAATACTCATCAAAGTGTATATTTTATTGCCAGGCGTGAATAGGAGAATGAAATAAAAAATGATAATATGTTGACTATCGAGTGATACTTGGATTCAGTCAAAAGAAAAACTTAGCAAATAAAAATTAAAAGTGTTGCGTGCAGTGACGTAACATGTCCACTTTTGTCTCCGTACATTGACTATAAGAGGCAATGTAAATTGTAAAAGTTACAATTATAATTGTTAAAGCTTGAAGAATATTTTCAAACTATCACTTATCACATATCATATCGTAGCCCCTACACTTAGGGGGGTTCGGGGGGACGCTACAATGTTACTAGACTGTGGGGCGTCGTATGCCTAATATGAATTTCGTCGTCTCGAGAGCACAATAAATATATAAAATATTAGATCACTAGATTTGATGATTTGGCTGTTGACAGCGTCGTACATAAAGAAATGTCGTGGTTTAATTGTGGATTTGCAGCAACTGGTGTGAAATGTAGCCATTTCTTCGATTGGCCGATATTAATACTCCCTCTTCACTTCCATGTAGTAGAGTTTGATATCACGATTTCATAAAACAAAATGATAAGGCGTTATTATTAAAAAAAAGTCATCCAATCAAATTGGAGAATTTTTTGGGCCGTGCAACTAGCACGCTCTCGAGTTTTGGAATTCCGTCGATGGCAACATTGTCAAGGCACATTTTCTTGCAATGCAATTTAAAGAAAATGAAGCCTTAAAACAAATCTGCCAATTCGGATAAGTTATCGTCGCAGGTTTATCATCTGCGTTATTCCCAGTACAAAAATCTTCTGAAAAATTGCTTTCCAGAACGTTCCGAATGACGTGGACGCATTAAACTGTTCTGGGACTTGATTAAAAACGCAATAATGAAGTTTAACGAGCAATAAATATGAGATTATTACCTTTCGCGTGGTTTGACCTTGGAATCCATGAGAACAACAACATTACTGGAAGAATAGGAGTATTGAATATACTGGCGATAACAGACTGGCTTTGCCGTATATCTCGATGGAACAAATTACTTGGAATTTGTATTGTATTAATTAATATACAATCTATGGCATAACATATGTGGCAATAAAGACCAGCTCTATTCACTGGTTTCCTATTTCCGTGCATACTTCCGGAGACCTTCCTCTTTTCAATGCTGATTTGTTGTGATGAAGATCTATAAAAATTATACAGCTACAATTATAAGTAGTCATACCAAGTGGCGTCTCGCTAAAAACGGTTGCAGAGCTGCATCGGGCGAACTAAAATAATAACCAATCTAGCAAAAAAGAAAAACGTTTTTTAAGACATTTAGAACCTTTTTTTCAACCTTCATGAACGTTTTCTTTACATATCCATTAATTTTGCACTTGAATTTAAGTAATATGATAAGGACAGCACAATAAAACTCATTGGCTGCCATGCCAGGTTGTTGGACGAGCTCAGAACATGTATGAACTTAAGACTATAATGTCATTTCAAATTTTAGGCCTGAATCGTGCCTTGCAGTGGAGTGAACGTATAATCTGGCTTGTATGGTTTGCTATAGGGACCTTATTTGATAAAAAAAAAAAAAGGAAGTATTTGCAAACGTACCCTTATACCCTAGGACATATAGAGTTTACTAAAGTCTTACAACTTGGTCTTTTACGGGCGCCACACCTATATCAATTTTAAAACCTTTCCTGTACACCTACATACAGGCAAATAAATAGTACTGAAGATAGTTCCGATGTACATTTTGACAAGATCATGATAAGATATATTGGTGAACATATCTAACCATAATCCTGACCAAGCGTACATGGAAATCGAGTCATACAAGAAAAATAAAATCACTTGGCTGGAGATATATTTCATTCACCTTACCACACTAACTGAGCGTAGGACTGATTCGGTTGTAACCACAACCTCGTGCAAGAACTGAAATCTATATCTTCCCGTGGTCAACCAAATCAATAATAAAATGTTCCATTACGTTCATAACTAACTGATCTGATCAACCGTCACTCCCAAGTTGAACATACGTTGAATTTGGATTTTTTTCTATACAAGCACTACTTGAACTACGATTTATTCATTAGTAATCTGTATGCCGTTGGCAATTGAGGGTCATGGGGGGCCAACCATTCGTTTTATCTGTCTCTGCCTACAAGTATGAAACTAAGTTTTGTACAGAGACTGAAAGACCCAATTAATGTTTTCAATTATGTTTTACTGTTTCAAGATATTCCTTGCTTCAGGTATGATCTAAATTTGGCGATACGGATACGGAATCTCTATCCCGTAAACTTTTTTTTGACTTCCGAACCTGGTAAAATTGGACCACCCTAAAAAATAGTATAGACTTTGTACTATACAATGTAATCGAAAATCGAATGGTGCTTGATGCTCAACTCAAATCTCCTCCTGACAATTCGAAAAAAATCAAGTTTGAATCACGAACAAAAATGCAAAAACTGTTTCCGCTAGATAGCGCAATAGTTCCATTATGTTTCCAAAATTTCTTATCTCTATTATTTATTTTTGTGGAAGTGTGGCTTAACAGAAGCAAGCTCGTCTCGCAATCGAGAGGTTGCGGGTTCGAGCCTCGCCAGAGCCATCTCCGTGTCCTTAAACAAGGCGTATTCACCTACTCACAGTCGACCCAGCTGTTAAGTAGGGTACCGACAACTTCGAGGTTATAGTAACCTCTTGGGTCAATCATCATCCCGTCAGTGACATAGGTAATCGATTTAACAATTAATAATTGACAGACTCGGGTTTCATTGCTATATGATATTCGGTGGCTTGATGTTTACGAGCAAGATTGGGTAACAGTTATCTGGATGAACCTATAGTTTTGGATGGCGGTTTCAGGAAAGGCTTACATGCGAAGCACAAGAGGAACTATTAGAGGGTATTTACTGCTGTGTGAGATCTTAACTTTCTCTTTGTTCGCTTTTTGTAACATATCAACTGATGGGAGAAGTTCTATGTTAGCGGTTTACATAACGGCGTTTTGTATCAGTGGAATATTTTACGTTTTGACAATTTGCGACACCCCTTCAGTGTATAAGTGGACTTATTTCCAGGTATGAATTTTTATTTTTATTTGCTCAAATTTATTCATAAATAGAATATCGAAGGTCTGGTAAGTCTGTGTCGATACTGAAGTATCGATATTTTCTGTGGTTAAGTACGTGAGTAAATACTCAGTAGCGTAGTTGCGAAATGATTCACTAAAGGTATCTTTAACGATAAACCATAAACTGCCAGAGAAATTATTTAGCGTGAAGACGCTACCCATACTAACCTTGATATTCCTAAAATTATTCATTAGGCTAATGTACGACTTTACTTCCGCAGTTAAGGGGTCCCCCTTGTACAATAAAATATTGAAAATAGTTTCCGTATTTTTATTATTATTACAAATTTAAAATCCTTTTATTCGCCTTAACTTTAATCGTAAAGGCACCAACCTCTCTTAACCAGATGGCTGCTAATGCATTTGTTTGTTTTCCTTTTTAGGCTGTTGACTATTGGATTTCGTGTTTATTCTGTATCCTTTCTGTGGCTGTCAACCTGTCTCTGATAGTACAATTAAACCTCACATGCAATACTGAACTTCCTTCTATTATTTTTGCCATTATAACTTCTGGATTGTTTTTCGTGGAAATAGTCTTCAACAGTAAAAATGCATGTGGACCACCCAGGACCAGAAGTAAGTTTTGCACAACAGGCTTTAGATTAACATGCAGTAGACTCTTTCTTTCTTGTGTAATTCTTGAAAAATTAGCTAATGTACTGCCTACCTACTTTGCAAGGTCATGACTAATGTTAAAATTAAATTGTCTTCCGTTTTTCTGAATTATTAAGATCCATCCAATCATCAATCTCGGCGTCGAATAACCGACCAGACAAGGAACGTGAATATAACATATGTACATGATGTGCCGAATACTTTTGCAGAGCGACCCAACCTTACCCGGGTAAGATTTGTTGAAATTTATTCACAAGATTTATTGCAGCATATTGGTTCAACTTTATCTTTTATCACCTTATCATTGCAGGGTCTTCAACTAGCGAGAGGTATAACCCCAACTTACGAGAATTACCTAACAACTTTGGATCTCTGCGTTGAGAAGAACCGCCTGTAAGAAATAGGCTGATTATCTGAGCTTTTTGGACTTCGGAATATATGAAATGGGACAGCTTAGGGATGGGATCGAAGTCTCGCAATCGAGAATTAATTGCGGCAATCGGTTGCGGGTTCAGGACTCGCCTGAACCATCAGTGTCCTACAATCGCCATCTCGCAGTCAACGCAGCTGTATAAATAGGGTACCGACAACTTCGAGGTTACTGCAGCGATTATGGTGACCTCCAACTAGGTCATTGTAACATCGATCCCTTCAGTGACCTTTAGCTAATACCATCGAAAAAGCTCCCAAATAACATCTAGGGAGGATTTAAATATTAAATAAAATATTAAAATGAGCCATAACTGTTGCAATTATGAGATTAATAATTGGACTTTTCAGGGATACATTCAGGCACTTGAAGAATCCGGTTTTCAATATAACGGAACTGGCGCAATCCGGATTGTTCTATCTTGGAAATCTGAACAGAACTCAATGTTTTTCATGCTCATTCATATTTCCTAACTGGCTTCCAGGAGAGAATGTAAACGATGAGCATCGACGAGTAATACCCTATTGCAAAATGGCTAATGGCACCGAAACTGCCGACATACCTCTAACGTTTACCAAGATACAGAATAGCAGTTTACTGACTGAGGAGCCCACAGATCCCGATTTCAACAGAACGGTAATAGTAAAAGTCACTATATTACTTTATTTTTATACGTAGATTTATTTTGGCATCATTTATTGATGTAAACCAGGACCGGAAAAAGCTACTGTGAGGCCGCTAGCGTTTGTTGTGAAGGGGCCACGAATATGAAATGGAATAGTTAAAACAATACGCATTTTTGTGTTAGCACGTGTTTTTTTCGCCCATAGCGTTCACTGAAGTTCAGTAACAACTTAATAAACTGCATTGATGAGCAAGCAATGGGAAAGCATCGGTATGGAGTCGCCTAGCGCGCTATGCGGGATTTGCAGATCGTTAAATCTTGAGTTTCCACTAAGGCACTACTGTTATCGAATCAGATATTCTGATCCACTAAATTACCCTTGGCCAGTAGAATTTGCTATTATGTTATTCGTATTACTATGACTTTAAATAAGATGTTTTACTTTACTATTTTCCCGAGAGATACAACAGCTACTAGTTTGTGAATTGTCGCGGATTAGGACGTGTTGTTGTGTTACAGTTAATGCTAGGAAGAATGTTAGAAATGGATCTCCTTTTTATCTTCAACTATAATAGCAAGCACAATAGATTCAAATTCGAATTACTGTATAATGATGAGAGAATATTCTTTTAGGCGGAATTAAGCGAAGTTTTCCCTTGTTTGCAACCGGCATTTCCAGGCTTGCGAAACACATTGAGGCGGCTCGGTACCTTTGGACACTGGCCCGGTTGGACCTTTGCTTCTCCGCCACAGATAGGCAAAGCAGGTTTTTTTTTCACAGGTAAGTTGCGATCACATATAACATATCTAACTTTCCAATAACGCTGAAATAAGAATTTTAATTGACATTTTGCTGAGCAGGTAAGAAGGATAGAGTCAGATGCTGGTATTGTAATGGGATTCTGGAGAATTGGGACTGGTACGATGAACCGTGGACAAAGCACGCACAGTGGTATCCAGAGTGAGTCACATTATTACACAAGTAGTATATTATATATCTTAATTCTGAGAACTTGTAAACTCGTAATCTATACTGAGCAGGTGCGATTTTCTACTTCGAACGAAAGGACCCGAATTCGTTAACAGAATTAAACAGGCCTGTCCAAACAACGGCAGATTAATCAGTAACGCTATGCAGTCTCCCATCGTTTTGGGGATCCAACTAGGCTATGACAAAAGTACGGTGGAAAGAGTAGTGACAAGGTAATCATTACCTGAATGTATTGTACATTATTTCAGTTGATTGCAATTGGTGAATAAAGTTGCATTCATTTTTAAAATATACTCCTCATAATACAACTGTACGGACCATTCAGAAAAAAAGGACTTATACTACTGTACAATCCTATAACTTGTTATCTAAAAAGGTCTCAGAAAGTGGAACGTCAGTCATTAATTAATTCCTGAGAGTAGGTCGATAACCAAAAATGTCCAAAACCAAAGCAGTATTTCTCTAGTGCCATGTTAACTAATAATTCATAATTATTATTAGGAAAGTAACACAAAAAACTTCCACGATATTCCAAAAAAATTAATGTCTAAATTACTATTGCCACCCTAATACGATTTCTATATGTCAGAAGCTTATTATTCTGCATGAGATTTTCTTTGAGCGCTCACTGATTACAACATATTCAATACTTTTTCTGTTCTAGCAATCTAGCTGCGAAAAAGGCTGAATTCACAACCGCAGCCTCACTGATAAATGCTGTCGAAAAAGATTTGCTAGAGACGTGTGAACAATTCGAGAAAAATAGTAAGAAAATTTGAAATAGCTGGACCGGTACACAATATCTTATCTGATCTCTCGCATAACCGGAAAGATTTTTTTAATTTTTTTTTTGTGTTTGGTTTCTTGATAGAATGTTAGTGAGATAAATACCATATTTCAATTCAATTCAATTGACCGTAATAGCATTAGAGTAAAATTAATGTTTAATGGGGCGGACATGTTCTAGATACACCAATAACAGAAGAATTCGTCGCACAAGATGAAGAAGTCGCACAAGATGAACAAGACCCACCAATATGCAATGATGATGGTAGGAATCCCTTTACTCTTTTGCATCTTATAACACAACGTTAAGTCATTCTCCCGACTAAGAATCCCGAGATGTTTTTTTTAGCTTCGGAACTATCGCCACAGACAGAATCTCGACTGAACGAAGAGGAAGCAGATGGAAGTCATTGCGTCGTATGTCTTGACGCAAGACCCAACACAGCTTTTATACCTTGCGGGCATATATGTTGCTGTAACGAATGTACTTCCCATATTCGCCAATGCCCCATATGCAGAAAAACCGTTGAGCAATCTATGTTGGTGTATATGTCGTAAAATCTAGATTATCACCACGCACGCAGACATGCCTTATGTGTGTAGAATACCGCGCAATACTGCGTATTACTAAGTGCTGCAAATTCAGGTAGTGATACGATTATATTACAGCATTTGTTATATTTTTACATGTACATTACTATTCTCGTTTTTCAAAATACAATTTTGTGTCGTTTCTTTTTATCTTTCAAATGACTCTGTTGTAATTGAATATGAAGCAAAATGAACAATAGTAGTCTTTCTTTTTAACTAAGTAGAATACTTTATTTCTAATCGTACTCAAGGATGAAAAGAATTATAAAACATACATGATATAAAATGACGTAGTATTTACAGATCACTTTACGATGTATTTAACTAGATAGGAATCTCCAACAAAAAGGCAAAAGTTGAACTTGGACGTCCGTACGACACCAAACAATTAAGTGATTATTTTCGTTTTATCATTGAAAATCAGGTTACGAGTGGTGAAAAGCCTAAGAGGATGATCGTAATGACTACCATAGAACTGAGAAATGAACTTATCATTTGTACTTACAATGTTTTATAAGGTCAATCAATTACAGATATATACGATACATATAAATGTTATTCGGTTAAACCGACCTTACGTGGTAGAAACGATACATCACTATTGACAAAGGCTTTTAACTATTGTCACTATGGTGATACAGATGGACTGCATTAATTCCATAAAAATCAGATGAATTGGCACACCCCTTCGTTAGCCATACCGCACCACGCCGTTTGCAAATACGGTTTCATTGGCGATGGCAAACAAGCACCGGAAATCGCCTAGCAACCGCATCGCCATTTGGTAGGGTATTGGTATTTCACTCATCTCAACCGAAATACCATTCCGTACTGAGGTTTGACATCTTAGCACCTAGAAATCCCTTTTTTGAAGAAATACAAAGCATCTGTGGGAGCTGTATAAAATTAGTGCAGGTTACGTAGATCTGTTGATAAGATAATTCTGATTATTTGAGATCTCAAGCAATACTACCGTAACATGGCTGAATCCGGAGTTGCATATATTACCAGCAAGGATGGAATCATACGAGCTATCATCATCGTATTTGCTTGTATAACCTTTGCACTTGTAGCTGCATTTGGTTATGGTGGACCGATAGCATGGGTTTTAGCAGCTTTTATCATCGCTTTCTGCATCAGCCTCCTCATCTATTTTTTCACTGTCGTTGACCTAATATCGAAAATGAATTGTGGTGTCCCATTTGAGGTAAGGTCTTTTCGTCATATAGAATAGTTGGCATACCATTTTGAAATATACCGTCACTAATTATTCTGTAATATATATATTTAACACTACACAAAATGCAGGGTAAGGGATAAACAGACTGAATTGGTCTGAATCACTCAACATTATGGCACTAGTTTTATTTAAACTTTTTACGAAATAAACAGGCCGTGGATTTTGTCATATCGGTGATACTATTCTTCATATGCTTGTCTGCAAGCATCGTGCTATCCATTTATAACTGCAGTGTATGCGACGAATGGATTGCAGCAAATATATTCGGGTTCTTTACAACTATTTTATACTTCGTGGAAATCTATCTCCACCAGGATAAAGCTCCGGAACCAATGAGTAAGTTGCCTGCTTCCAATTCGGAATTAGATATTGAATTAGAAGTGGTGAAGCGTAATTGTCCCCATTGAAAACGAAAATATAGTAATAAATATCATTAGAAAATTCACTTGATAGACTCGGAGAGTTAAATGATTTATAATTTGATTTCTGAAGTGAAAAGTATTATGTTTATGATTCCCTTGTTCAGTTGGCTGGTATTCGTACAACAGCACAGACGATGTATTTGCTACTCACATATTGACTAGCAAACAAATCGTATAACTATAATTTTTTTATGTTATATATCTGTTAGTAGACTTACGTAATAAAGTGTCCCGTTGAACCTCCCTGATAAAAAATTATATACTGTATTCATATTCCTTGTCATTGTGAATTGGTGTAGGACGACCAAAAATATGATTTTCCTCAGTTTTAAATGTCAATAAAAGGGATTTTGCTACTATAGAAGGATTTCTGTTCGTGTCGCATGGCCCCTTTGTATTATCTTTTTAGGGTGAGGATAGGTAAAATTATTTTCATAATTTCAAACGCAGGTATATCACTAAGTCCCAAAACCTTTCAACAACCTGGCATATAGGGGGCGTGATACCCTACTTTAATAGGATTAGGAATCATGCTATACTAGCAACAAATATTTTGTAACAACCATTATACCACTTCATTTCAGAATATCTAACAAAGACAAACGGACTGGTGAAGTTGGCGGTTGTTATTTTTGGATGCACCACATTCGCTCTGCTTGTCGCTGGCCGTTACGATAGCCGCTTTTCGGACTGTGATTCGGGCCGTACATTTTCTCTCGCGGCTTACATTATCGGTTGGTGTGGTTCACTCATTTTCCTGCTATTATACGTGACGGGTTTGGGCGAAAAAATAGGCGATAAGTTCCCTACGGCTGACTTTATATGGTCAGTGTTTTGCTTTGTTTTCTACTTGACGGCGTCTATTGTACTTGCGGTGTACACGAGCTGTGACTACAAAAGTAACAGACGAATTGCAGCGGTTGTATTTGGGTTTATCACAACGATACTTTACTTAGTAGAAGCCATACTACTGAAAGCGACAGCAAAAATAGATGCAATTACTGAATAGGAACTTTTATTTCATTGTTAATTTATAAATATCATTTTCTTGGTTTGAAGACTGAAATTATAGTGGAATGAATCATTGTACTGTAATGTAGGTTTACTGTATATCCGTCTCACGTAAAATTGTAATTCTCGTAGAGTACCGTATTACAATTGCTAAGGAGCTGAAGTAAAAGTTTGTTTCATTTCTTTTGTCTACTATTGTAAAAACTTCTTCGAAAATTAGATTAATTTTGATACAATAAAACTATTTTACAGTACTGTATATGTCTCACTGAATGAAATGCATTTTTCATGGCTGTAGAGACGCAAAGGACGTAGGCGCGACAATTTGATCGGAGATTAGGTTGTTAATTAAGGTTTTCTAGAATTATCACCATTTTTACACCCCATAGCAGGAATAACCTTAGAAGAGATTCGTAGAATTTTGAGCAGCAGTACGAAAATGACGCTGTAAGATTTTGGGTTAGGGTAAGGGATTCATATTCTCACTTACCGTAACGTAACCTGGGTAGGAGGGACCACAGTACTAAAATAGTACCCCGTCAGGTATGTTTTATACCAATTAAACATATAAGCACGAAAACTTTACATGTATACAACAAATGTACCATCAGCGCATTTGCCCGTTGCAATCTAGTACTACGCTAACGTCCCCAAGACAATACAGAAATTATTACTTAGTGGAAAGAAACAGGCTCAAAATCGTCTTCCCTGTCCAAAACCTACTCAGAAATTCATATAAATAGAATCATTATAGTTCTTTAGCTTCACACCTTGTTCATTAGTTACTTGTTACGCCTGTTTTCTGTATAATAAAACAACAGTAAGTGCTGGTACGTTATTTGGAAGAAAAGCATTCCTTTGGTATACGTTAATATTTGTTTTTGAATAAGCTGCCTGATACTCCACTGCTACCTCATGCAAACACGTTTTCTTTCGCTTTTCACTTTCTCATACAGTATACACCGCTCACTACGTGATGTCTAACTGATTTGTAACCTTTTCTTGACACGTCAGATGCTTACCAGAAATCATTCATTCATAACTGACTTCTAATCGGTCGGGCAGGAAGCCTTATCCAATCATTGGATTCGCAAAGAAAGATATTTTGTAATCAAATAATATACTTTCTCTCGAAGGATTATAATAATTTAAAAATAGTCCGTGTACAGCTAATTTGGCCGGAAATTACCTTCTTCGAAGACGTAATTACTTTCTTCGACAATAACAAACGGGTAACTGCGGACCAGCTTTGAATATTTTCCAAAGATGATAAAATGGAGTTTCTAACTTTTTAATGGAGGCAATGTTAACGCAAGCTAGCCAATAAACAAGTTCATTTAAGACTCAAAAACAGAAAAAACGGCAAAAGTGTAACAGTGTATTACGATTTATGAACACTATTTACAAAAGAAACACGGAACCTGCCATCACAAAACAGACTGGATTGGAGTGAAATATTATTGGCTACTGTTAGCATGGTATCTACAAGCAAGATGTTCGTTCGACTATTCAATTATCCTAGAAATGTGTATGTCATGGTAGGCCTAGTATAAAGTGAGCAGAAGAAACACAAGGAACAGTGAGAAGAGCGAGTCCCAAATTTGAAATAATTAACGATAGTGAATAGAAATAAACAAATACTGTACTAGGACGAAGAAGTCATGAAAATAATACATATAGGACGTTATTCAGCACCAGGCTTGGACATGGGACAAAAAATAATAAATTAGAAAAATCGTGGAGAAAAAACATACTAAATATGTATTCTAATCGCTGTTACGTTATAGTGGAAGCAGAATCATGAAAAACTGAATCCAAATTAACACAAAACTACCTCCTGTGAGCTGTATGCTGAGAGTTACAAGTCTGATGGTCATTGAAACTTAACTACGTAACCAAGCACAGGCTGCTGTTCATAGTGACATCAAGTCTGGGGTTCGGTTTAAGCAATTTAAAAAAATAAACCAATTCTAAAAATATGAACTTCACGTGTTTCGAATGGGAACTGATTTCATACGGAACAGAAAACACTAAAATCTTTAAAAAACGCTAGCAAATAAATTATTAGGTATTCTGAATTGCATCAATGTTGTTGGCACGCTAATACAAATTTTAGAATTATGAAATTATACGATGAAGAAAGGTCAATACTGAAGAATAAGGGTGTTATTACACATATGAAGGATGAACTGAGAAGGAAGGAAATGGTTGAAGACGCGAATTTCGAAAAAAAGGAAAATAAGGGTACGAGTACAGTGGAATGCTAGAAAAGGATGAAAAATTTCAATGAAATTGAACAATTTCATATAGGGATATTAAATTCCCATTACCCATTCCTTAGAACCCAGCCAATATTGCCGGATGGTAGGGAGATTTGAACAAGCATATATTTCGTAATCAGTTTATTATTTGCATACCTGTATGCAGCGTAGGGACACTCTTATAAATTATAAATTATAAGAAAATAGGATGGGTGCAACTTTGCAACTAATGCAACTTTGC
>QXVX01002880.1:0-15548 GCA_013436065.1 Halocynthia aurantium
AAGGTAGTGGAGGTCGAGTGTATCTAAGAACCGATGTGGCTGTACGATGTGGCTGTACAGGCATTACCTGTGTATTTATTTTTATTGTGTTGGATTTACGAACAATTCCAGTTACGAACTACCTCTTGGAACGTAACCTGTTCGTATGTTGAGGACTGACTGTTTTAATATCATCCGACATGTCTATGAAAAACTTTGAGACTCTTCAAATTTTGTCAGACGGAATAGGAATACTATATTACTGTGGTGACACCAAGAAAAGAATTGTTTAGTTTCGTATCCTCATCGCTAAATCTGAGGCGTCGTTTCTGTGTCTTTCTATCGCACACACACAACTAGTACAATGGAATGCCCTCGAGCTAGTAGATCTCAATCTGTGATTGCTTTTCCTGTCTCTCTGCCAGTAGTTAAGTTTTTACGCTCTATTGACTTCCTTGAAAGCGGATTTCATTGACAAATACGTTCAAATTTTGATCAAATCGCTAAAAACGTTTCCGATTGGTTTCAAAGTCGTGCTATGGCCGTCTGTGCGAGACGTGACCCCTTGAATTGTTGCGCTTACTAGACTGCAGTGGTTTTTAACCTGTTTAGTGATCAACACCCCCATTGAATATGAAAATAAGTTTTCGCAACCGGGGTCGTAGCTAGGGGGAGGGGCATAATATGTGGTTGGCATGTGGCCAAAGGACGATAGGGGCTAAATTGCTTCGATAACTATAAAGCGGGACGCTTTAAAAAAACGGCATTTTCAGTTTGGTTCATATTAAGAAGTATATAGCCATTGACTAGATGCATTTTTGGGCAGTCCAAACCAGATATGCAGAATTAAAATATCACCAAGAATGGGGGGGGGAAAAATATCGCATTGAATTATAATTTACTCTGGGACATATCATACTTTTCTGTACATAGCACAAGGCCTTAAAAACGGGACGTATGGTAGCCATACCATCAATGCATGTCGGAAATAAGAAATATAGTATATGAACAGCATACACAAATTACTGTGCTACAGAGACACTGCATAGGTGCTTCATAATAGTTTGTACAACAGTTGATGACTTGAATTATATGTGGAGACGCAGAATTCCAAATTCACGAGCTCAATCCAAGTTCACTACTGCTCTAACCGCAACCAGTCAGCATTAACAGGCAGTAAAGGGTTATACAGATATTTATTCGATTTCCTTGGAGAACAGAGGGTTAAAATAGTTGACATACTTTTTGCAGCTTTGAAGAGAAGAAACTAAAACCTGATTACGTCATCTAATAACACATTGCGTCATTTATATTATCTATCCACCGAAAATGCGCTAGTACTCTCATTGTTGTTTTGTTTGATGTTATGTGACGACATAGACACAGCGGTTATGACGAAAATAGACCAGTGGTTTTTAAAGCTAGGTACAATATTATGATGGAATAATAATAAACAATGGAGAAGATGAATGATAAAAAATGGGTAAAGTGTTGAAAAATGATTTTTGGGGGGTTGGGAACGGTGACGTGGTAGGATAATGTTACTATATTGAGATATGGGGGTACTGGGACTGGGTTGTATAGCAGAAGTGGTATTTGCTAACTTTTTTTACCCAGTGAATCAAGCCTGCATTGAGCTTTGCATCGTAAAGCTATGCGGATGTGAGGGCGGAAATAGCGAGCACGCACATACACAAGTACAGTGTTCCCATACAACATTCCCCACATTCCATTCCTCACCCCTGTCATCTCCCAAGCAACGTAATCCCCTGCCCCTACTATTTCTTACACTTCTTCCTCCAAAATGCTAAATTTTAGGGGTGAATAATTATGAGGGGGCTATATTACATGGGTTTCGTTTTACGCTAGGGGAACACGATGCTATTGTGACTCACAAACGCCCAAACTGCATTCGAGCAACTAGTCATCTAGTTAGTTAAGATTTGAGTTGGTACCGTTGTCAAGAATATGAACAATATGATGAAGAATCAATTTTACAGGGATTCAAATCAGTAAAAACGAGATTTTTGAAGCTAGATACAGAAAAGAGAGAGTTTGAGAGTTTGAGACTGACAAAATATGCAGTAACTGTTTTTCGTATAGTTGCGAACCAATACCAGAGTTATTTTGAAATGAGCAAATTTCTTATTATGTAGGCTATATAGTGTTTTTTTTGATAATGACTTCTCAAAATATAAACTACACTACACTTTTTGAGACTGACAAAATATGCAGTAAATGTTTCCGTATAGTTGAGAACCAATGCCAGAGTTATTTTGAAATGAGCCAATTTCCTATTATTTAGGCTATCTAGACTTTTCTTTCGGTAAGGACGTCTCAAAATATAAACTACACTACACTTTTTGAGATTAAGAAAATTTGCAGTACCTGTTTTCGTATAGTTGAGAATCAATGCCAGAGTTATACTGTACAAGTCCCCTAAGCAAAACTGTTAACAAGATAATTTCTCCCTGCGACAATTCTTTAGAAAGATTTAAAGAAAGTCGAACGCAGACACGTTTTCGTCTTTAAGTATCATAGACTTGGAAGACATCGACACAATTTCATACGCTACGTTAGTACGTTCTTACGGTTAATATTCTCACATCAACATTTCCTTACTGGTACTTAAAAAAATCCTGCAACGTTTCCTTTGCTTAAAACCAGGGCACCCAGGCCACCACTTCTTCATTGTTTTTGGTTATCAGATTTGTATATATGTTATTGTATAATCTTTTGCAGGGTCACCTTTATATATACACTTTCCCGATTACAAAGATGCACTGTATATTTGAAACTCTGTTTCTGTAGGGGAGCGTAGACTGGAATGTTGATGGGACCCATTTCTGTTAATTGCTAACCCAGGTGAGGACGGGTTTCTCCGCTAGTATAATATCCCTTTTCCAAATAGGGGTTCTAATTACGTTTGCCAGGGCACTTCTCCACTTTTGATGGAACGTATACGCTAAGTCTTGTATACGCTTACACTTGCAAGTTTGGACTTCCGCATTTTCTTATACAATTAGTTACTGAACATGAAAGGATACAATTTTACTTACTCGACAGAATAGGAATCGCGAAAAATCTCACAACGCGATGATATGCAACATCTCATTGTATAATTTCCTGGAACAACATTTCCTTGACACCCACGATAAAAAAAAAACATAAATAACCTATCACGTATCGAGTTAGCATGAATGTAAGGGCCCACTCTACATTTATGAAGCTTCAGCTTCAAGCTAGTATATTGTTTATTATTAATGAGATGATCCAAGAAGTTAGAAATGTAGGTCCACCACTACATGAACGCGATCTAATTTCACAAACATTGTAACACAGCACCTTGTGGCAAATACAAGTTATTGTACGTGACATTGAAACTAACGTTGTTAATTCCGTTGTCAGTCAAGTCCTCAGATTGTGAAACATGAAAGGTGCAGTTGTAATTTTCATGTAGTGTCATACTTTGTTAATTTAAAGATTAAAGAGCAGGACTTGTATTTTTGAGTTGATATCATGGTAAAGTTATGTTGAAGATGTGTGTTTGAACAGGGGGCGCAATTTTAATGCTTGTCATTCGCACTATTTTTGATAAATATAAGCATAGAAGGTACAGTAGTAATTTCCATGTAGTGCCCTTATTTGGTAATTTCCAGATGAACGAGCTTGACTTGTATGTTTTGAGTTACCAAAATTGCTATCGTAAGATATCTTGAAGATAAGGCTCTGTTTGAACAGGGGTGCGATTTCAGTGCATGCCAAAGGTGCTATTTTCCGTAGGTGTATGCCATTGACAGCAGTCCAGCAGTCATGCCAAATAGGTTCATGGTATTGATAATTGAATGACATTCAAAATGAGGATATTTTTACAAACATTGTGAAAAGTCGTGATTGCGTTTTGACTAAAACATGTTACATTTGGCATGGCTGTGTGATAATATTAGATATATTATATCTTGCAAACTTGCACTTTATGTTGCTACGTTTGCAACAAGGTGTTGTTATTGACAAAGCGTAGTGACAAACTAGAGTTGCATAATAAAATCACTCATGCTTTGATTAGTCAGTGCGAAAAAGCTACAGAAGTAATGTTGCTATAGGCAAAAGAATCTGTAGCTTAGGGCTTTGTCATCTGTAGTGGCTTTAAAGGTTCTATTATAAAATCACTCATGCTGAGCTTAGTCAGTATCAATAAGGTACTTGTGTACGTGAGGAAGTAGTGTCGTATTAAACAAGAGAAACTGCGGCGTAGGGCTTTGTCATCTGTAGAGGCATTGAAAGTATAGTATAGAAATCAGGCCAACCAAATATTAAATATGCAGCAACCCCGTATCTGAGTTGAGGCATGTATAAAAAATGCGCTGAGCGCTACTGAAATGAATGTTTAGCATATCATAGATGAATTCGAATCAAGATACAAGTGCAGTTGTAATTAACATGAAGTGCCTCAATTTGTTATTCAAATGATGGCCAGACTTGATTCTAATTTCAAGCTGATGATGAGATATTGTACGTCACACTGACTTAGATAACTCTGGTAATGTCATGCGAGCCGTCAGATTGTGAAAACATGCATTACTGTAGTAAAAGCATGAAAAGTGCAGTTGTATTTTCATTTAGTGTCATGATTTGTTTATTGGAAAATTAACGAGCTTGACTTGTATTTTTGAGCTTATATTATGGTAGAGTTATTTTAATGATGGGAGATGTTTCAACAGGGGGCGCAGTTCCGATGCTTTCCACAGGCGCTATATTCCGCGGACGCGTCACTCACTATATTATTTATTGAAATCATTCTCGACTGTTACCCGGGTTCTAGACTTAAGAAAGGTTGGAACACATTATAAAATCGCAATAGAGAAGCTAGACTACCAAACTTCGATCCCGAATTCTTCCACTACATTATATAGTTATTAACTACGATCAGCATTCTCCAAATTTACACAAGGGATTGATTCCAATGCAAAACACGAGCTCGTACAGGGTTAATAAACAACACTATGACGTATTATCCAACCGAGTACAATTCCAGACTGGTAATACCATTCTTATCAAGTTTTAATTAGTGAGTCTTGATCTCCCATAGCGTTAGTTACAGGGCTATAAAACAAATATGGATCATCTGGTGTATAGCTCTTTATCACATCAATCAAATGGATCTCTATTTGAACAATGACATTCTAATCACTCTTCCATTGAGCGGGAAAAGCGTATCATCCGGAACTTTGGTTTGATTAACAAAAAACTATGTTAAGTGTAATCCTACGATTAGTGTGGGACCGCGATGGCGATGCCCGGGATCGAACCAGCGAACATCTGGTTGTTGGTATGGCCTCGTAACTAACCTATCACTGGGTTTCAAACCTCTTAGGTCCACGGCACATCTCACAAAGCTAATTTTGTATAGTACACTATTGTCATCGAGTTCTAACTAATAAAAAGCTAACCTTGAAAGTTATTCAGGAATATTTAAAATAGAATTTAGCGACTGCCGTGCGACATACAGTTTAGAAAACAGTGTTTTGAAGGTCTCTATCTATCAAATTAAAATCGATTCCAAGGCCGAGAAACACCAACGTGAATAGGGTCCCTATTTGAAAATAATTCTTAAAAAAATATCGAGTTTGACGAGTTTTGAATTGAATTTCCCATTTACTGCAGTTTAACATCAGTAGATATATATTTAGAATAAACTTAAGAATGTGTAAGTGGTGTAAAATTAGGGTTTCGGGTAGTAGCGAAATTCCTGTGACTCTTTTTCCTGACTTAAAGTCTGTGACCTTCCCCTCTGACCTTTCATACAATCAAGTTTTGGTGGGCGTTAAATTCAATTCAATTCAATTGTTTCAATTTTACTTCATTATTTTCCACAACGTTTTATATCATGCACGTTCATTTTCCGAACCAGCTTACGTAATCACCGATGACGTGTTATACTAATTTCTTATCAACATATCGGTCTAGTATTTTTTGAATAAACAGTCTCGCATGAATTTCGCGCAATATACTTTCGCTAAGATCGATTTTTTGAAACGGAAAACATAGACAGACTATAAATAATTGATAGAGTGCAAAATTCAAGCAAAGAATACTCAATGAATAGAAAGCTAGCAAGCAGACTTAGAGAATAAGGCGTGGTAATGCCCTTACATGGTAATCTACAACACAGAATTTAAAACACTACTGTACTACTGTACTTTATTCGATTACATCCAGCCACTACATCTAACATCATTGGGTTTCGATTATCAGTTTCTCGTATAGTCTTTTGCAGGTAACCTTTATATATATACTCACGAATACAAGGGAGGATGTATCTTAAACTCTGTCTCTGTACGATTGCGTACTGGAATAGTGTGTACTCGTTGGTATGAATTATAATCACAAGACATCACTAGCCCCTTATCCATGCAAATTTTCTAATTAATTTCACATCAATAGAACTGAATCCTAAAATAATTCAACTCCACCACTAACTAAAATGTTCCAATTTAGCTAAAGGACTTTTGCCATGTACTAGTGACAACATATGGAGTTAGAAGTAGAACAGAATGATTTTGTAATTCCGCAAGTTACTTCTACAGTTACTATATATATTAGTTGGTACTGCCAGCCCCTAACAAAGTTTCCATACTCACAGAAGTCATGTGATGCATTAGCAGACTCCCCCACACTGACAGCAAATGTAGTGGCACATAGGCCTGCAGATGTGAACACACTGGTTAAGGAAACATTGTAGCGCTCAATTCTATATCGTGGAAATGAATCCAAGTACATGCCATGTTATTTACCATAAGTATAAAAGTTCACATTCCCTATAAATATAATGGTAGCAAAATACACCTTGCATTTTTATCAACAATACATAGCAAATATCGTCGCAATTGGACGAGGCGACAGAGACATAATACCAATGTCTGCAGAGGGATTATCGGTTTTAGATGTTTACATAAACATAAAAAGTGTCTGAAAGGCAATAATTCTCCAGACATTACCAACAGACTAACGGCAAGCAATCGACTGCCGCTGCAGCGTTAGAAAGGATCTATTGTGCTGTAATAAGAGACTAACAGCTTGCGATGGATTATAGCGCCTATAGCGGAAATGGTGACTTCATCGATGGTTTCATGTTATTCGACTTTAAGATGAATAATTTTAACCATTTTTGAGTACTTTGGTGTAATTTATAACCATGAATTCAATATTTACTCGAAAAGCATAAAGCGGTGCAATTGTGATAGAATATTAAATTAGTCCTTGACTGAAACCCTGGAAAGTCTATTGTAAGTTTAGTTCAATTTAGAAGTATATAGCTATTAATTAGATGTATTTCGGGCAGTCCAAAACGAATATGCAGAGTTAAAATATCACCAAGAATAGACGAAATAAAAAATATCGCATTGAATTATAATTTACTCTTCGACATATCATACTTTTCATTTTGTACATAACACACGGCCTTAAAAACGGAAATCGGAAAATCTCGTTGAAAATGGGACGTATGGTGAGACCCTACCATTTCATGGTTAATGAATGTTTCTATTTTGAATGACATATATATATATATATGTACCGTATGGATGTATGGACATGTGCTTGAGGTCCCTATGAGGTTTTTAATTCCGATCCGGGCGCCGTTAAAAATACATAGTCAGCAGCATATGCTACTTCTGCTAAATGATAAATACAACATTGCATACAAGTAGGGTATAAATATGTGCTACTAGATTACAGCACCAGCACTATACTAATGTATGTGTATGTATTATGTCATTTTTAAACTCAAACCAACATTTTCATGTATACCACTATAACGAAAATAGATTTAACATATAAAAAAACGTTTCAACTCACAGAAATCCCACAGAGATCTTCTCGTCCGTTTTCTTACATTAAAACATTACGAGACATATATGCTGTATTCATGACGCCTACAAACCAAGCTAACTCAAAGTACAGCTTAGTACAGATAGTAAGAAATGTACACAGCCTGTCGAGTTCTAATGACAAAATTCTCCGTTCGGGCGTGTCTAATTAGGCGCGAGCTCATTATTGCTAATTAATCGGTGGGTAGAGGGTTAACACAGAAAGAAAAAAAGCAATGGCCGACTCGGAGACCCATTTTTTTCCTTCATCCTTTTCTTTTGCAGCGTTATCGAAATCTTTTTATCTCAATACTGTAAAGAATAAAGTAAGAAAGGCGAGAGAGAGAAAGTCGAAATGTCGGAACAAACGGCCCAAGTAAATACCACTAGCGATTCAAACGCAACAGAAGATAAACCTAACGCTGATTGTGAGGTCACAGAACAACAACAAGAACAAGAAAAAGCAGAAACTGCACAAGAGGAACAAGTTGTAGAAGACAAAACAGAAGAAACTCCAAATCAAGAAGGTAAATTTTAAATTTACTGATAATAAGTAGAAATTGGTTTCTAAGAGCTGAATCTACAAATATTAAATACTGAATATGAGTTTTTAAAGATAAATGAGGGAATAATGATTTATATTGATATTCAAACTTATAGTAACTAGCTCATAGTAAACATCCATACTCATAGTGAAGATCTGGCACTATTACTACATTCTACATCCATTGATACGTTATCCAGGCATCGTTTCATTTAATCCTTCTCAAAATAGATTTCATAAATAAAAATTAGTTCAACAACTACTATGAGAGAGCTAGTAAAGAATTTTATTTACATTTGTAATGTAATTGTGACGGAGATAATGAAATTGCGCGTCCACTGTTACGTGAAATAGAATTACTACTGTTAAATTGTGTTTGAGGATGTTCCCGATGACGTAATCAGATCGGTATTTAAATATTGTGATATCATAGACCAATGACGTGTCGTCAGTCGAGATGTTTGGAATGCAAATGGATAACTTATATTAAGTTTAATCGTTATACGATGACACTACAATGCTGCAGTACTTGTTAAAAGTCGTCGAGTTCATACCTCGAATATTATTAGAAAGTTAAGCGGAGATGGTGACTCGGGGTCCGGCTAAATTTGAAGAATTTCCCGAAGTTATTTTTTGCGAAGGGCGTGTTACTTTTCGTTTCAATTGCCTTGGGAATTAGCATGATATCTATTGTACGAGAATGATCATGCGCACGCACATGCGCAATAGCCGTCTCCCGCTGCGAGTCAAAAAATCAAAGCTGACGCTCCAGCAGCGAGAATTCAATAAGAATGTCGTCACAAATGAATAATACCGTCCGTGACGTAACATATACCACACAATATACGCATTATGTATTAACGATTGAATTATTACGTCACAGATACACAGGCTGTCGCAGATTCTGACGAAACAAAGACGACCGAAGAAAACGACAAAATGCCAGAAGAAGTAAAAACCGAAGGTAATTAGAATTCACTTTTTATATGATGTAATAATTGTTATAATTGTCACGTCACAAAACTCGTCATTAAATACTCGCTTATTTATTCGAGGTCATTCGATGTGTTATGAAGTTATAATTAGTCGTAAAATTCCACAATTTTCACGTAACAATTATCTAACAGGTGGCAACTCCATACGTAACAATTAACGAGATTTGAACTAGCGCTTAGATCGATCGATATTGGAAAGAATATGTGACATGTCATATTGAGTGAAATTACAGTAGAATAAGTTGAGGATTATCGATTATCAATAACACAGGGCTCGAAATTAACCTAAGGACGTCGGTTCGTCTTAACAAGGGATTAAAAACGAACTGGGGGTTTGATTACAGCGTTGCTGTATCCATTAGTCAAACCAATAATATCTTGAATATATATCAATGATACGCAAATGCAAAAAATCTATAAACATATTGGCCAACGTATATCGGAATTCGCTACGCTACCCATATGATGATTTGTTGGCTACTAAGATTGTAGACTTTGAATGGGTGATGTAAATGCAAAAAATTCTACAATCTACAAGGTTTCTATTTGACAAATAAGATGCTAGACAATATCATATATCACGTATACATAAAAAATCTACTTATTTTGTTGCCAGACTTTGCGAGATTAAAATTACTGCTATCTTGAAGTATTAAGTATGCAAACATAGTGCTTTCGTGTAAATTTCCATTCCGGGCAGACGAAACAACATTTCGCTCATATTACGTCACAAAGAGACCCGTTCATAGTTTGTTTATTTTACACAACTCCTAAAACTCCCGCTCTAAATGTAAAATAAATATCGTGAACCAGTTATCAATATATATAAAGATCGTGTATTTACTTGAGCCTATATACTCGAGCTCTATATACTTTATCGATATATAGATAGATACTATATAGATAAGGTGAAACTATAGAGAAAAACAAGTAAATAACTATTTTTGGCCTCTTTTTCATAACTAATTCGAGTTCGAGTATTTCAAAGACGAAAAATCGACTTCGAGTCGAGTATTATATATTATTTTTGCTACCAGTCAGATAAAGAATGTGATTTACTATGAAGGGTTGTAAATAATCAAATGCTCATTAGAATTCAACAACAGCTATATGATGTATACGTTCCAATTTATGACGCAATAAAACATGATGTATCACTTCACCATGTACTTGACTGAACAGTAAATTTACTGGTGCCATTATTTAATTAGAAAGTAAAAAAAACATCCATTATAATATAATTTATTACTTTGTTACTATTACCATAAACACTTCACAGATATGTCTTATTAAATTCGACTATCCATTGCATTATCACGTATACTTTGTTACTATATCATCATACAACACAGACAAGTCAATATTAAATTTCGGCAGGAACGAGTAGAGCACGCAAACACAGTTGTTATCAGATAAAGGTAGTTATCTCAAATGACGTAACTATTTAAAAAGTGAGCAATGGCGGGATAATATCTTTTATCATATTCGAGCTTTCATATCTAAAAGTATTCCAAAACTAAAAACTGAAAATTATCATTTAAATTAACACTTAATATAGGGTAACTACGAAATTGTATGGTCTGGGGGAATAGTGTATACCTGAGGCGTGTGATATGTAATGTAAATTAATTCACCTAAGGTAAAAACGTTCAGCTTGTTGCCTGTGTAATTCTGTACCTTTAAATCAATTACTTTGGTGGTGAAAATCATTGTATATATTTGTATAGATTATAGAAGACTTGGTAATGGCCATATAAGAACGAAGCTCACTCAAACATTAGAATAACCTATAAGCTCATTAGACGTATTTGGATTTATTGTATCTTTCTCCCTGTTTGTACTTCGTTACGCTATCTTAATACACGACCACACAGAGAAATGCTCCATAACCCAAAGTTGATAACGCACGTAAGCAGAACTCGTAAAACCATCATAATATGTATTGCTTCGAGTATTCAATCAACTTCGAGTTCAAAAACATTCCTGGATGATTAAGTAGTTGTAAATGACAAAATTCTCAAGAATTCGCCAACGGCTATAACTATGTCAACACTGTGACGTAAACGTATCGATTTATGACGTAATACTACATGATTTATTACTAACCGTAAACTCAACTGCCGAGTGTTTCAAGTTTAAAAACAGATATGAAATTGGAGTAATGGTTAACAGAGAACAGGCATGGTGAGCAGCAGTTCTGTTCTGTTTTTTCAAATATTGAAACTGATATTTTTAACTTAGAAAAATATCACTAGCAAATATCAGAAAGCTGCCATTAATTGTAAACCACACTAGAACATAGGGTAGCATACCTAAGCCTCTCCGATCATTTTTCTATGGCAATATCACAAACAGCAGACCATATGAAACTTTTAATAAACCGGGTGAACGGACATCGAAACATACACACAGTTTCGCCTTTATTTATGAGATAGCTGAAATATCCGGCACCTAATTTCGGTATAGTGAGGGGACAATGTAAGCCGCCCTTGTTTGTAAGCCACACGAAATGATGGACAAAATTAATAAACAGCTACTGTACAGCATACGTTTAAGTCAGGTGGAATGGAGAAATTGACAGGCACAAGGGAATACACACGTATAGACTATACAATCACTAGCGGTCTATTCCCAAAGTCTATTTCCATATCCATTAATTGACCGAGACGACCGTACAGTACATTGGCTGCATAAACGAGCTAAAAATATATATGGAAACTAGAAATTTAATGGTTTCCTCAACGTTTTGATGCGTCACAACTCCCCACAGAGCGGAACAAGGAAGAGCAACTAGCTCTCGGATAGACCAGCAAAAATCTTTCAATGCTTTGCAATAATGTATCAAAAATTTCCAAGAACTGCCCGATACTGGCACTGCAGTAATATCTTGTTACCGTTACAACAAAACACTACAAAGCTATTCCCTATTACTAAAACGATACGTTGGAGTTAGATTTCGGAAGAAAAATGTTTTTATACATAACACAGCGCTGATTTAGCCAGTATTTTTTTGGGATGGTCAAATTATACTACTTGCTGCTTAATATAACTACTTAATCTCAGTGTACTTAGTATTTGATAAAAAGCGTACAAGGATATTTCAGTTTATCCAACAACTTTCATGAAACGCACCATTTTAATATGATGCAACATTTTTTTTGGCCTCCTGTAATTGTGCTGTGGGCCCCAGCTGTAGTATCTAATGAAACGTAATTGAAGAGCGGACATTGTCTAATCAGTACTAATGCAATTCTACTATTACATTTTGAACGATTTACTCCTTATTTTGACCTAAAATTCATGAAGTAAAGTTTAACTGATATACACACATCAATAGTCATTAAATTAAGGAAGGAATTTAGTTAATTTCAACAGCGGAATTTGAAATTTTAATGCTACCCCTTATCAGTAGTGGGATTTCAAATCTATTGAGTACAAAATTTGCTATTCCATAAAAGTATGCACGGATAAATGAAACCTGCAGAGCAGTAGTTAAAAAAACACAGAATACCGATTTACTTGCTCTTCTTTGACAATGCCGATATAGATCTAATACTCAAATATATCTACGACATCTAATTGTTTGTTTACAAAGGAAGTTCATAATCCGATTTCAAACGCGTGAAAGCAGGAAATCAATCTAGGGCATTTCCTCAAGCGCTAATTACCGTGTTATCTCTTATTCAAAATACCGAGAATATCTCGTAGTCTTAGTGATACAAAACCCACTTGCTTTACAGACCCTAAGTAGGATTTGCCATCCACCCTCGGGGAATCCAGAAACGCGTTTTCTTAGTGCATGCATTATTATTGGATGTATCTCGTCCTCCATGCAAAGATTGACTAAGATCTGTTAAAAAATGGCGACAAACTATCTCTATTATTCATCTAGAACCCGTTTCTGCACCAGTTGAAGTTCAACAGGAAGAAACCAAAGTGGAACAAGTGGCTGTTACGCCGGCAGAAGAACCAGAGAAACAACAGGAGAAAGCTGCAGTTGTAGAAGAAACTAAAGAAGAGGATAAGGTAAGCTAGGATCATTAAAATCCTCAATAACCTACTGGTTGGTAGAGTAGAAAAGGTCCTTTGTTTGATGAAAAAGAACACTAGATTTCAAACTGCTGAATGAGTATTTACATATACATCTTATATTACATACATACACAATACATATACAGATACTACTTAGCTATAAATGGTAACTTCTTTTCCCTGACATACTATACACCTTGGTTCTAGATCAGTGTTTCCCAAACTTTTTTCCCAAAGCGCCCCCCTGTACAACTTAGTGAATATCAAATGCCCCCCTCGACAAAAAAGTAAAAACAAATTTATTTTTCATTCATCCCAACTTAATGTCTAACACTCTTAATGAGACGGATGAGCTTGGAATTCCCCACACTGCGTCAGGCAATCCGGACAAGCAAATTAATTCAAACCAAAGCATAAAACAGGAGTAAATTAACAGAGCAAATATTATTATTGGGACACTGTTCTTGTAACTGCCCCGATTTACTCGTAGCCAGCGCTCCCTTCATACTCGCAAACGCCCACAGGGGGGCGTTTACGCCCACTTTGGGAACCACTGTTCTAGATCATAGGCACATATCATGTCATTCCATATACATAATGTTACAATATGCATACACAATCCTAACCCGTATATTACGCATACAGAAGGAAGATCAACAAGCGGCCTCGGGTGATGAACCGAAAACAGAGGAAACTGCTAAACAAGAGGAAGGAGAAAAGAAGGAGGAAGAGCCAGCAGCAGCTGCTGCTTCTGCCGCTAAAGAAGAAGTAAAAGATCAGGTACAATATATAGGGTATAGACCTGGACATAGCACGGCTGCCACATACGGACGTTGAAAGAAGGGGCGAGGAGTTATCAGTAAATTTCGCTTCATTACTGAAACGCAACTAGTTATTGCCGGCCCTAACCACGTAAAATAGTAATGACATTTACTCTTACCAGTCACAGCTTGTCAAAACAATGTAATTTATCGCTTTTTACTAAGAAATAAAAGTAAAACCGGCAGAAACTCCATTATTTAGTCCCCATTATTTATTTAAAACGTTGGTTTCACTCTTTCAGGAACAAAAGAAGAAACGCAAACGACTTTCAAGCAAATCGTTCAGACACGTTTTCACTAAAGTCTTCACCAAAAGAAATGCGAAGAAAAAGGAAGAACCAGGTACGATGAAATATTTTAATGTAACCTCGCTATAACGACTCGTTGAAATCCATTACGGGGCTAATTTTAAAGAGAGCTGAGTGTACATTCTGCAGCAGAAAATTAGGTAGGACCTCCGTACGATTCGGAATAGGGTATTGGCATTCAGGGACTGCAGTGTGAAATGTAATTACAATATAATGTGTTATAACGTGTTAGGGTCGTTCAAAATCATTGCATTTGATACTACGCCAACGTTTTTTTATTGTCTAAGTTCGGTTAGTGGGATTTTAGGACTGATTGATTACGGCTGTCATAAAACACGAGACTCGAAGCCGACTTTATAGCGTTTAACTACTAAAAAAAGGTCAAATAACCCATCGTGTTACCTCAGGGCGCATATTATCGCAGTGACACTGTCCTTGACCATTGTAATTACAATATTATGTACAGTATACAGTACTAGTTAGTTTATACTGCTGCTTAAATACGACAGTGCTTAAATAGAATTGTGAGATACAGTAGCACTGTGAGTAAATAAGTGTTGTGTTTCTTTTAATTTTTACATCACAATTAAGTTTCCTTGTTTCGATCCCCCACTTAAAGTTCTGATTTTTTATATCTTGATCATGCTGGCTTCCGGGATTGTTATTACTCATATTTTGCACAGCATGATAATGCAACGCTAGCAAACCGCACAATACATGTTTTGCAAACTGGCTGAATACTAATAAGAGAATAGGTTACTATAGGTCATTACCCAGAACCAGGAATATTATCACTAATCATAAACTATGATGTACATGACTCCGAAAAATAACTTTATACATATTTTAAGGCCGTGTGCTATGTACAGAAAGATATGATATGACGTAAGAGTAAATTATAATTCAATGCGATATTTTTATTTCGTTATTCTTTGTGATTTTCTGGGGTTTGCAAGATCATTGAGAAAAATAATAGTCAAAAGACCACTGTCAATCTGGCA
>QXVX01002883.1:0-15630 GCA_013436065.1 Halocynthia aurantium
AACTTGTTAGTTTGATAATTTTGTTACACTAAGCGCCGTTGTTTGCGCTTGCGAAAATTTCACAGCGGGGATAGGTTGACGGCTATTTTTTTTTTAATGATGATTTTTTTTCGTTCAATGCCATGCGATCTACTCACGCTATCTTCGCGATCGACCGGTCGATCGCGATCGACGTATTGGGCACCCCTGCTGTACTGTATATGCCTTAATAAAAAAAAAAGTAATTCAAACGCTAAGTTCGCACCTACCGACTAAGTTCGTACAAACTGTGAGCAGGTATAGAGAGGCAATAAATAGCGTTTCCAGCTGCTTTATCGATTTGTAAGAAAGAGCACGTTCAGTATCTATCGCGCATCTCTCTCTGCGTGTTTATTTCGTAGCGGTAACGTCCCGAGCGTTTTGTGCTAGTGAATATTCTGTGTTTCGGTAATTGTACAGTACATTAAGTCCTCAACATACGAACAGGTTACGTTCCAAGAGGTTAATCGTACCTGGAATTGTTTGTAAATTTAACATAATAGAAATAAATACACAAGTTNGAGAAAGAGGTTGGGAGATGTGTGTTGTTGTTGACAATCACGCGCCGAGCGACGGATTTGCGAACTTCACCGTCACGCAAATTTTTTTAGATTCACGGCCGGTTCATAACTACGAAAGTTCGTAACTAGATGACTTACGGTACACATATGTATTGTTATTTGAAGTTTAATTACACGTTTCTGTTAAAAAAATACCTCAAAATCGGCATTTTTCGAGGTTCATTTTTTTGACCCAAAAATCATGTTTTCATCTGATGGCTCGCCGTGTCAAAGTAAAAACAGTAATTTTATAGCATAATTCATAGTAGTATATTGAATATTCTGATATAATTTTGCTGGGACAGATAATTCGCACAAATTATTAGGCGTTTTAAAAAGAATAGAAAACTTACTTTTTGTTTTGTGTTTGTTTTGTCTCCTTGTGTCTCAGATCTAAATTGAAAACAGTACGTATTATATAGGGTTATTGCATAGATGTAATTCAAAATGTTTGATAAACATACTGCTCTGGAAGGTCAAATTTATCTGAGCCTAGTTCCATGGGTTCGCCTATAGAATATAATTATCTTTTATTAAGTTTTAAGAGAGGCTTACATATATTCTATGCAGCTTATAATATTTGATTCTTTGTCTTACATTCGTCTTGGGTTTCTGTTTTACTCATTGTTTCAGTTCTTTCAGTTGTCATGGCTAATATGCTACGATTAGTAGTTACTAATAATTGTAACTAGCTAGAAAAAGACCAAAAAGATTAATGGTTTAACTTCGTAATGCTGCTGTTGCTGTAATATAATTATACGCTCAATCTCCCTTTGTATACTTCACAGTGCAGTACTGTACAGCTTTGAATGCTCGCTTTCTCGTTAACGTTTTCTATTGGTTTAGCGATATGTTATTTACCGCGGTCTGGCGCAGAAAAAGAGAGAAAGGCAGTAATGGCGCAATCGTTGTGCACTCCGCGCATAAAGTTAACATAAGTAGTATCAGTTTAGAGATAACGGATATAGATTTATTACCTTACGAAATCACGCAGCTGCGAATAGATTAGATCAGCGGTGATTATTATTATTATTTAGCAATTGAAATGTTGGAATCTATCATCAGATATATGCCGTATGGAAATTTTTACTTCACATAACGATTATAAATGATTCAAGAGTCACATCTAGCGGTTGATTTTTTTACATAAGCAAACCTCTGCTAATGAACATCATTTGTAATCGCTAGGTGAAGTAAAAAAAAAATCAACCGTTAGATGTCGCTGGTGGATCATTTATGACCGTTATGTGATGTAAAAATTTCTAACCGCTAGAGGGCAAAGTATAATCGATTTTTTTGAATTCTATTGGTCGTTTAGAGCAGTGGTTCTCAAAGTGGGCGATATCGCCCCCTTGGGGGCGAAAGACATACACTAGGGGGGCGAAAAGCCCGGAGGGGTCGATAGGGGGGCGATAGCGCATTCTCAAAAAGTTAGAATTATTGCGAAACTTGTTTTGTTTGTAAACCTGTGTTCCGGCAAGTCCTCGGGTTAGGTTACAAATCTCAGAACTTTAATTACTAATTGTTCGTTTGCTACTTGGAAACCCTTTAATGCTTGAAACCCTTTGACTAAAATGTCTCCAAATATTAAAAAACAGGCTGAAGATCATCAAGCTCATCTATTTCATTGAATAAACACCATGTATTTTGATTAGCCTACTTTTTCCTGCAAAAGCTCTTTGTTCACAACGATAAAACCTTACTGTAACGACCCACGGAAAACTAATATTATCGTTAACTAGTAGATGCATCATCATAAATATGTGCATCAGCTCTTTGTTCACAAACTGATTGCAATAAAACCATACTGTAAAAAGAGCAGCGGAAAACTAATTTTATCGTTATCTAGTAGGCAAGCATCATAAATATAGTTAAACTGCAGTCGTTCAAGCAGTATTCCGACAGTTACAATAACGAATTTGTGTATTTGCCCTAGATTTAACCACCGTAATTCTGAAACGAGAGAATTTTTTTAACCGTCTGGTTATCTCGCAGTTTAGTAAATCGCGTTCAATTTTTTCTTCTTGAATGCCATTTACGAGTTAAACTAAATCGCGCGATTACGTAACCGGTCAGGTTATCTTTTTTCTTGAATACGGGCATAAATCTTTTTGTACTGCTGGGTGGGGGGCGATGATGATATCTAGAGTGTTGAAAGGGGACAACGGTACATAAAAGTTTGAGAACCACTGGTTTAGAGAAGTGAAAATGGTGTTGAAGAATTCTTTGAAAGTTTCAAGGACAAACAGTATACTGGTAGGTTTGTAAAAGCGCATTGCCTTTTGATTTACGGCTTATATCTGGTGTAATGTCAACATTGCTTGATAAAGTTCGCAGTAGTTTAGAACTAACGGATATAGATTTATTGCCTTACGAAATCACGCAGCTGCGAATACATGAGATAAGCGGTGATTATTATTAGTAATTGAAATGTTGGAATTCATCATCAGATATAGGTCGTATTATTTAAAATAGATAACGAAAGAATTGAAGTAACGAGGAAATATAAACATTTCCATAAGATCTGTCTTTGATCTAACCAGAGGCTTTGTGTGCTTGTTTTCCCTATTAAGGAGTATGTTCGGTATAGCGCACATCGTTATCTATAGTCTCTAGGATATAAAATATAGCCTTTGTCGCTGAACTTCTGTTAGGATGGGAAGACGCAATCACGATGCGCGCGTTTCTCGCGATGGGGACGCGAGTAGTCACAGAATTCGAGTTTTTTGAATATTGGGGTCGCTTCAAAAAAAGATTGGGGACCACTGGTTTAGACTTTAGAATATCAGTTTTTGATTAGTGTCTCATTGATTACGTGTGTTAATTATCAGCGATGATAAATTTGCCGGTGTGATTATGTTTCAATGGATGTTTTTGATTTTATATGTAACTATAATAAATTCGAATGTTTTATTTCAGTGATTTTAAACGTAATAGAGTACTATTTAGAACAATGGCGTCTACAAGCAAAATGCCGAAAACTCTGAAGGTTTCTGAGGTGAAAGCTGGTCAAAAATGTGTAAATTTGTGTGGGAACATCTGCAAAATAACTCCTGTTAAAACTGCAAAGTCTGGAATTGAATTATTTTCTGCAGAATTAATGGATGAAACAAGCAAAATCGCGATGGTATGTTTCGATGCCTCGTTGCATACGTGTATGAAGCAGCACTTCGATAGAGAACAAACTATCTGCCTGCAAGACGTTGATGTCAAATTCAACCGCATCCAGAACCGCGCAGAAGTGCAAATAAATAAAAGGGCCCGTGTCGATAGTTCTCCGCGAAAAATCGTAACCAAACGGCCCAAAGTTAGTGCGACAATAGCCAAATTCTTGGATGGAACTGTCGATTTTGCAGACGAGGTCGTAGTGAAGGTCGTCGAAATACACCAGGTACAGAGTGTTTTCGTAAACGGAAGCTCCCGCTATCTTCAAAACATTGATTTGGCAGATGAAAGTGGCTTCATCGAGCTTACGCTTTGGGGCAACCAAGTTTCCCAATTGAAATCGGATGCTTGCTATAAATTGAGTGATGTTAAGGCGAAGATGTTCAATGATAAAATTTATCTCAATCTAACCCAATATTCAAATGTGGATGAAATCGAAATCGACTTGCATATAATGATGAAAGAAGAGGTTGAAATTATCGTTGTGGAAGGTCAACTTAACACAGTTACTGGTATTCACAGGAATCTGCTCTGTCAGAATTGTGACGGGAATATGTCCGATATATCAAAAGGTGCTGCTGTGTGTAGTAAATGCGATCAGGTCGGTCTGGTTAAAAATTGTAAGAAAAGGGTTACTGCATTTATTACTATACGAGCGAAGGATGATAAAGTCATTGTAGGAAAGATCGATGGCGCCTTGATTCAATGCCTCACCCACTGTGACTTGGAAGAAGACGATGATAAAGTGATTGCGAAGGAAATTATAGTATTACAAGCTATAAGTTTCGAAATGCGAAAAGGGACCGACGATGTCATAAAAATCAATTTCGCAGAATGCGAAGATTAATGTGTTTTTCAATGTGAATTTTTTTCATATTATCACTTTTCTGTATTTTGTCACGATTAATGTTGTATATACATACTTGTGCTGTGTGTGCCGTGAATAATAAATTTTCATAAACATACTTTTCATAAGTTATGAAGAATTTATTCATCGATTTTCAAGTCATATTAGAATATAGACCGAGAAAACAAGAAATGGACAAAACCAGGATTGATTAAAAAAACTGTATAAGTAAGTAAATAAAGCGAACACTGCTTAAATGAGAAAAAGTGGGATGTGGGATATGATCGCTACTCTTGTAAATAAGTAAATAAAACGAAATTCAAATGAAGCGAACTTAGTTTACGTAGCTGTATGAATATGGTACCAGCAATGTATGGGTCATTGCATAGATAATAGTGACATCGAATGAGGATATATAGTAGTAACCTCTTGGATCCATCACCATCCCCTCAATGACATGTGGGTAATACTATCTGAAAAGCTACTGAATAAATTCGAGCGCATTGAGAGAACGTTAAAAAAACGTTGTTTATGTCAGTATGCGACTAGTAAGCGGTCACATATGGGCAATAGACACACAAGGCCATAATTCAATGTCGCCAATTTCAGCGAAAAGACATTTTCTATCATTTAGTTTTAGATGTATCGAATTAGTTCATCACATGCTGAATATAAAGTTAGGTGGATACAGTAATAGATTATCATCATTTATTATTGCAGCGTTCAGTACTATATCGTGGAAATGAATCGAAGTACATAGCAAGTCATTTCCTATACGCATGTAACAACGAATATAAGCAATGTTTAGATCCCTCTTTACATTGATTATGTAGCAATAATAGGGAATAGTAATCGCATGAAATACATGTCTGACAACTTGCGAACTATTAACTGAAATTCAATGTCCACCAATTAAAGGTTAAAAATATTGGACTGTATCATGTACCGACTCGTTCTATTTCAATTCATCATGCACTTAGTCATGTGAACAAGGTTTTACATTGTATTCTCTGATGATTTGGAAATCTTGTGGAATACAATTTTGATACGGTCTGCTTTCTTGGAGTTTTCTCCGTGAGTTGGAAAAAAGAAATCTGGTTTGAATTGTTGAGAATCTCTGTATAATAGAAATATAAAATCTTGATTATAACAAGGTTAGAGCCGACTAAATTATACATGCTAGAAAGCTGTAATTGTGCATGAAGTCGTAGAAACTAGCAAAGGTTGTCGTGCTGTTGTCCGATTTCGTATCCGATTACCAATATCCGAAGATTGTCGGCGAAACCGAAAATTCGCATGCATTGCGTTCAGCGATATCCGCTAGCGGGCGAACGCAATAGCAAGCTACTAAAAAATACAGTCTCTATTGTGACTGTTATGACTTTAGACGTATTGTTCGATGATAAACTGATCCCTTCGGCCAGGGTTGTCAAACACGCGGCCCGCGGGCTGCATGCGGCCCACACAATAATATTGACCACAGTCACAGTAACAGAATGGTCTTTTGACTTAACAATAGTAATCTCGGGACTAGCATCTTATTAAAGAGCCCCCCCCAGTCACCAGGACTAAGACCGCATGCTATAAAGTTGCGGTTTTGAACTTGCGTAACATTCCGACATTATTGTCAACACATTATGAACATATATTCGACTCCATAGCAACATGTATATGAGCAATGCGACCCATAAAGACTGGATTTTCACATGCCTACATATGTAGACCTACGTAATTACGTAGTTAATGTTTGCGTACACATCTGTATTGGTTTGATAATTTATTATTATTACAGGTAAGGAGGTATCTTTGATTTCTTATGCGGCCCTAAGTGCTATTTGAGTTTGACACCCCTGCCTTAGGCCCATTCACGTATTGACATAACTTCAACGTAACTTGGATTATCTGGCCCAATTAGGATATGACAAAGTGATCCGACTATAAATTTGCATATTTTTATATGCTAAATATTTATAAGTACTGTAAGATCTTATTATGAATGACAATGATTATACTTACTGCGAGTAATTGTGTTCCGTACTATATCAGCGGCAGGAATTTGTATTGAAATTCGTCGAAGTTGATCGATCTAGAGAAAGATTCCAATATTTAAGAATGGAAAGAGTGGCATGTAACATATTTGCGTCTTTACAAGGAAAATTTCAATGATAATGTGCCGATTAATTGAGGTTCAACCAATACTATTGATCAGCAAGCTTAAAAAAACGATGAAATACCAGTAAAATTTAAAGGAAAATAAGGGTACCATCATCTCCTTCTCAACGACTCTGTATTCCTCCTGAAGTTGGTTTCGTGAAATATGTTTTAGATGAGGTGGTATGTCTAGGACTCTGCAAGGCAGACCTGTGCGACAAAATGAGATGAAAAAACATAAATAATGCTTCTTACTATGAATTCAAACCAATTATCTTAAAAAAATAGCACCTTGTTCATGAAGTTTCAAAACACTTCGGATAGATTAGAAAATAATTCGTAAACCCCTTTCATTTCCGCAAACGTTTTGTTGGAGGTGCTGTCTCCAATGATGTCACGATATCGCTGAAATCTTTCAACTGTTCTCTCAATTTTTCCATTCGATTCTATCAACTGGTCGACAATGAGTTTTGGATTCTTTCACACCTGCACAATATTTCAAATTTCAAAATGTTTCAAGGTAATTGGTAGAAAAATTTATCATGGGTAAACCTTCATTATTGACATACATATACTGTATACACTGAATAGTATATTATTATAGATGAGGCTTCATATTAAAAACTGAAAGTAAGTGTACTATTAAACGTTCACAATTAGCAAAGATTATGTAAAAACCTATTTCATTTTGAACTTTTGATTAGTACAGACTAGCCAAAAATGTTATAAACCTATTCCTCTTCTTTCAAGTAATTTATAATTTAAATTCATGACTTTAGGGTACTCTAATATGCAAACTTATTTCTTTTTCATCACCTGTAATACCTTTTTTCATTGACATGGTTTCATCAATGTGGTTTCATCTCTATTGACGGTTGTATTATTTGCTTCATCCTCTGCAACAATTGCGTATTGTTCTGTTGTCTCTTTCAGGTTTGTTTGTAAGTGTTGTGTGTTAACCGTCTTGTAATTTTGTCTTTCCTCTTCTGTATTCTATTAGATATTGGATATTTAGATCTTGATTTTAATATAAGAAATGCATGAAAAAGAACTTAACCACTCAATCAATACCTGTTGTATATCTAGCTCTTGCCCTTGATGTGTAAACGTGGGCTTCGCTGCTTTTCCCCAGCATTTTCAATGGAATCCATAGCTGAAACTATACAGTAAGATGATAAAATTGATTGAACTTTAGCAATGGAAAATAAGGATTAGAGATTAAAATGGTTTGTAAGTAAGTATAAAATAGATCACCTTCATCTCTTGTTTTCGGTTGATCGTCAACAAAAAAGTTTTACCCTTGTCCGAAGAAACCAAGTCCCTCCATGAAGTTTTCATTTGAAATAAACATTTTGTCAATGATGGAATTAGAAGTCCATGAATGGTGCGATATCTGTAAATACTAAGTTACTGAAAGAAATATTGACTAACTTCCTGTTAGTGGAACCCTGATAAGTCGACCATCCACTGTACGCAATCAAGTGGTCGAGTTAGCGGGGTGGTTTGTTTATCGAAATGGTCGTCAATCAGGGTTACACTGTATAGAAGTACTGTAGCTAGATTTGCTAAACATCAGGGCCATATATTTGTTTAAAATTGTTCAAGAAAAGAGAAAAAATTAACATTTATCATAGGAATAATAACGTGTAGTGCCGGGATTCTTAAACTGCTGGAAACGGATTAATTAGTTTTGTATTGATTTCAAAATGGGAAAACTCGTTTTGGGAAACGAGTAATTCGGAATACGAGCCTGAGCTTGGAACCAATTAAACTCGTAACAATATATAAAAAAAGTATTGGTATGATATAAAAATGATAATTGGCATTCACACCCTGAAGATTACAACCTGCTTACCTGAATGTCATTTCAATTTTGACAAATGCCTCATTGCAATCAATCAAGAAGATACTTTGCTTCACGATTATAGATTCTCACTACACCCAGAAGTAAATGACGCGATGTTCTAAGCGCCATTTTCATCTGTAAATATATAATACACGAAATAACATCTTTCCATAATACAATATAAAATTTCATTATGGAATATTGCTCTATCCTTTTTTTACAGAAATAAACTACAAAAATTCATACCTGTGGACTGATAATAGTTTCTACTGATGCTTCCAAATTTATGTCCAGCACATGAGCCTTCGTTAATTTCTTATCCCAATGAGCTGCTAGTCAGATTCTGGCCAGTGGACCTGTTTTCGAAAGAACAAAATGTGCGTAAAACATTGTGAGTTAATGTGAGAGATTCAAGTTATAAACAATGTTTGTTTTTTAAGGTAATGGTAAATGAAACATATGATATAAATAGAAAGGTAAATATATAGCAGCGGAGAATTATCGTATCAGGTCGGGAAACCCTGGTTTAGGGGGTGGTTTTTATTTTTTACACGGCTATTATTATGTTACACTATACTAGATAGTACCTTTTTGCTGAGCATTTGCAATATTTTCCTTTGAAGTTTTAGACTCGAGCACAAGCTTGAGGAAATCCATACGTTTCTGAAATATTCATGTATGTTGAATTGTTCAAGTAATTTTCCCTACTTTAAATTAAATATTATCGTGTTACCAAGCGACTTGAAAGCTATGATTATCCTGCTTATCGATGACAGCATTGACAATGTTTTTGAATTATTTTCATAGCTTGGATTCCATGATGCTCCAGTTCATTTCATGAAAGAAGTCTTCTATGAATGGTACAATAACTGAAAAACAACATATAAGAGTAACTTGTCATACAGACGCATATTACAGTTGTCGCTTTGAAATTTTGGACATTCATCAAGTGTGAGTATATATATATATATTTTTTATCAGTTCGAACGCTCATGTTTAAGAATTGTGTGAGCATTTATTATTAAAACTTGAATTGTAACATAGTGCGATAAGTGTGCTGCTCCCTTACTTTCTCATGCGAATATGAAGATGACAATAGTGTGCCAATGTTGATCATTTTTTTCTTGCTTCTTTAACTGAAAATGAAAATAATTAATTAATAATTTAAAGAAAACTTCAATTATAAAACAGAAAGAAACTTACCAAATGTATACTGTGTTAATCGTATGATCGTAATATTGATTCTTTGCATTGGATATTTGACTTCGTTCTGCTCAAGCTTTATTTAAATTGAATGAAACTTTAATAGCTTCATGATAACTGTAATATGTTGGTATTATAGTTGTGACAGCGTTCCCAGAAACTTGCTTAATGTACACATGATCAATTGTAGTGTTGCCTTGCGTTGTCACAGACTGTACATGTTGCATGTAACCATTTTCATTCATGAATTCTAGGATAGAAGAAGACTGGCATGAAATGTCCTGATTAAAATCTCCCAATACAACCTTTGCACCTGTAAAACTATCAAGGTTACTTATTAGCTTATGTAAATTCGATATAAATGAAGAAATTGGATACATTGGAGGTCTGTAAACAATAGCAATGTTTATTTTGTCAGTGGGAAGATTTAATACCATATACTCTATATTAATCATGTCATGTTTTACTACATTATGCATCATATCTTTTCTAATGTAAGCTCCAACACCGCCATGCTCTTTTTGCTGTAAATCAGAAAACAATAAGTTAGATTGGTTATAGCTTTCATTACGTTCAACATGTTTCAAATCATAATTTTCTAGTTGAACAGATGATGTATTTTCTTTGCATTTCAACCAAGTCTCAGTCAAACAGATTATATTTGCCTCTTGAAATCGTATGTCATGATTTAAATCCAAGTAGTGGTGATGTAAGCCCTGAATATTGAATAAAATTAATATTAAGTCATGTTTAATTACAGGATCAATAGTGAGATTGAGGTATTTCGGCATAAGTCGCATCGCATCTTCGATCCTGTCATCACAAAAGATTTTCTTTTCGTTAAAATTTTGTATATTAACACCTTGCAGAGAAGTAACACGACTGAGTGCAACATATGCATGACCTTTCGCGAATAGTTTTTCAAATGATATACAAACTTTGTCCACTGTTAACCCTTGAACTTTGTGTATAGTGCACGCCCATGCTAGCTTCAGGGGAAATTGAATTCTGATATCTCCGTTATTGTTGATAATTTCTTCCACTGCCTTAATAGGTGTAGCTGTAAGTGATGAAGAATTATTACAAGATTGGCGTAGGTTTGCTCCCGTTTGTGTATCATCGAATAGCACATGTATAATAGAAGGAAATTCGCTATTTGTCTGCCATGTTACAGAACTTATAGTTCCACGTGCGCCATTCACTAAGCCATCAGAGACATCAACGTTTTTTAGTAGCATTACTTTAGCATGTTCTGTAATCTGTAAAACATCTGGTAAATAACCAAATTTCTTCATCGCATTGGGCTTTTTCATCTGTACATCTGTTTTGGTATCTTTCAAGATATATTGCGATACTATTTCATATACTTTCTTGCCCTGACGTTCCAAGCAATGTAAATTGTGCTGATTGACTTCCGCATTCGTTGCAAATATGTGAAGCACATGTGGATCATCTGGTTTTTCGCAATTTTTCAATAGTGACAAGTCTTCTTCGTTCAAAGCTTCACTCTTTCGCTTAGTACGTATGCGGTTAAGTAACCCAGCAAATACATGGTCTTCTTTTTGTCTCATCATTTCTGTCAATTCGACTATAGAAAAATTATCATTCCACAAATTTATAATGGAATCTTGTACGCATAATGGGTTTCCGCGAATAGGTGGCAGTTGATAAAAATCTCCAACAGCGATGATCGAAACTCCACCAAATGGACATGAGTGACCGGTTTGTTTCATTTGCTTAAGTCTACCATCTATATATGCAAAGAGTCTTTGATCTACCATGGAAATTTCATCAATAATTACCATTTGCAAATCAAAATACTTACAACGTAATGTATTCAGCCTTTCTTGTTTCAGTGGTATGTAGGGTAATGTGCAGTTGATGCTGATAGAAAATGCATTATGAATAGTTTTGCCTTTGATATTATGAGCTGCCACGCCAGTAGGGGCAACAATTATCACTTTTTCAGACGTTGGTCCATTCGAGTGTGGTAATAATTTCGTAGCTTCATAGTAAACAGTACGTATCAAATGACTCTTACCCGTTCCACCACTTCCAGATATGAACAGTTGTATAGGTTGTGTTTGTTCATTAGCATGGACTTTCTTCAAGCACCAATCTCGTATCTTATAAAAAACTCTTGATTGGATGAAATTTAATGATCTTAAAAGATATGTAGCTTGTTTTTCAGATATTTTCGGTTTACTTATCTCAATAGAAAAAGGCGTAGCGCTTTCATCAGCCAAGTCAGGTATGTTTTCAATGTCGTTCATTGGCGAATTTGAAGGTACAGGATTGTAATCTTTGTTTTCATCAGCAGAGGGAAAAATAAGGCTCCAAGCATCTTGAAGTTCTTCTTGATTTTGTAAGCACGTCTGCACAGTTTCCATCAATTGGACATTTTTTTCAAATTGCATGCGATTTACATTTACTATGGACATTACATCCTGCAATGAATCGGATAGTTTAACATAACCTTTGTTAAAAAAATCTTCAAACCTTTGAAATTGTGGTGGTTTCAACTGAGCATCGATACGATATGGTAAGTATAACTGTAGTAAATTGTTGAAATAGTTTTCTGGTTCCAAAGACTTCTTAAAGCGTGGAAATTTCACTACAGCTGGTTTTGTTCTTGTGCGTTTGCGAATATACCCGAGGTCGTTTTGCAACATGTGAACATTTGTTCCTTTTGTCGCTTCTGTTTTTGCAAGTACTCGATATTCTGAACAAAATTTTGCTAAGCAAATGTTATTAAAATCATCTGTGTATGGCCGAGCCTTATATCGATCTACAATACTAGTCATCCAAATATCATCAGTTAGACCTTTTTCAAATCGAGATTTTATAACAGCTATAGGGAAACTCATTTTCACTGGATTTACTGTTGGTATGAAAATTACAATGCGCGAACATTCTTTTAGTCTTAAATTACATACCCTGTAAGCAGCTTCTTGTGCGCTAACTTCTCGACTGTTCAAATAAGCAGAGCCGATTTGCCTCATAGCGTGCTTAGCACTTGCATTTTGTTTCATGGCTTCTTTATTAGCACACTCTAAAAGTAAACTTACTCCTCTTTCAGACTTTGAAATGTATGATAAAATGTATACTACACATGAATAAGCATCAAATACGTACTGAATATCCATATTCGCATTCCACAATTTTAACAGTAAACTGTTGTATTGATTTATCCATATATCTGATGTTTTCCTTTGCAGAACAATTCCAGATTTTTTCGTCACCAGACAATAAGCTTGTTCAAATTCCTGTTGTGTAGTATCGCAATGAGAAAATAAGGAATCTGTAGATAGAAAACTTTGATTCTCGTTTGTTAGGCATGTGTGCATTTGGCTCAGTAGCATTTTTGCTTTTTTGACACTATTTTCAACAATATGATCATCCGTAGTTTTCGCTCTGCTTATGAAAGTTTGATTGCTAGGTGGCTTCGGAAAATTGAATCGACAAGTGGTTCCTTTCTTCCTGCAAGATCGAGAATGGTTTTTACTGTGAATTTGAACACTATTTACAATATGTGAAAGCTCTGAATCATCCTTTTCTCTTGGTAATGTACATGTAACATATTCATTTATAAAGCTAGCAACAGTTTCATCAGTATCTATACCAACCTTTGGAGCATTTTCAATCCAAAATAAGCAATGTACATGAGGAGAACCACGCTGTTGAAATTCTACTCGAAAAAAGTAATCAATAACTTTACCTATCGGTTGTATGTCTGAAATTATTACTTGGTGTAGAAAAACACGAAACCTTTTCTCAAACATTCGCGCCGCAGTGACAAAATTACTTCTCAAAATATTACACTTATCCATCCAGTTGAGTTTATTAACGTCACGTGTATCACCATTTTGTTTCATTATTGCTTCCATTATCTCCGGCCATCTCATATCTGCCGATGAAAATGAACAAAACCATGTAGGTAATCCCAACTGTCCAAGCATTGCAAACAAATCTTTTTGTGCCTTTTGCCAATAACTGGGGGTTCCACGTATGCTTTTCAGGAAAGGATAGCCTCTATTATCCCTAAAAACATTATTCAGTAGTTCCGGATTCATTAGTGTCTCAGCAGTTATACGATCCTTTGTTTGCTCAGTTAGTTTCTTCTTTCGCAAAGCGATTGATATATTACTCATTACCTGGTTGATTTCTGACAAATACTGTGCATAAAATATGTAATCTGAACAACCAGAGAATCTGTTATCAGAATTCATCAACCGACAATGCAAATACCTCGATAAAGTAATACGAAATGGTCGAACATGATCAAATGTATTTCTACCCTTTGGATATAAAATAGGGAAGCATTTTGCTTCGTTACCTTCATCCATCAAAATTTTAATGGGTTTATTCCTTTCAGCAGGGGCTAAACAAACGATATCTTCAAAGTGTTGATCAAAAAAAGCCTGACCAATATCTACAGGTTGTAAGCAGGTGTCACTATAAGTATTATTTAGACGTTCATCATGGAAATCTTCTGAAACAGTGTCTTCAGTAACATTCTCCTCGTCGATTTCAACAACATCACTCCAGTTATGATTAAACAAAATATTTTCATAATAACCATTGTTTTCTTGCAAGTAGCTGATTGCATTTTCCAGGTTCATCTTGTTCACATAATCAAATTTGTAATAACCTTTGTACTCTAGTTTTCTCTTCAATTTTACCTTGAGAAACTGATCGTCACTCGGAAATCTCGGTAAATATGTTGTTGTGATAGAGATATCAGATGGCACACAGATCACAGGACCATTTAATGCTAACTGTCCTCCCTTTGGCAAAGAAATTAATTTCATAAATGGGATATGCAATGCTATCAAGTGTGCTTCCAGAGAATTCAATTTTCGCAGTTCATCACATATAGGGTCCAGTTCCATATTGTTTGTAGTTGCCTCAGCAGGAATCCTACCCTTTTTCAATTTCTCATGACAAGTGCGACAAATCCAATTGAGACATGTTTTAGAATCACCTGAGTCAATGTTGTAGCCCGTGAGATCATCTATGTTATCAATTTCTGCATATGCATCCTTCTTAAATGTTACAACTTGATTTCTAAATAACAAGCGTTGGCAAATGTAGCAAACATATTCAGGACCTTGTTGTATGCTTTCCTTGAAATTATTAATAATACGTCGAGTATTTGCAGGCCATTTTCTTTTCCAATATTGTGTTCTTTGTTGTTTTTTATAATCATCCCTGTATTTTTCATCTTCATGATATTTTCTTTTATTTCGAACTTTTGTCTCCTCTGCAAAAACTGAATCGCTTTCATATTTTTTCTTGTATTTCTCCGATTGAATCTCTCGTAATTCTGGATTATCTTGGTATCGTTCTTTGCTTCTTTGATTAACCATCTGTTGGTATTCGACATCATTTTGGTATCTTTCTTTGCATTTTCGATTCTGCATCTCCTGGTATTCTAGATCATTTTGATATCTTTTTTTTTGTTTTCGTTGATTACTCACAGCCTTGCATATCATCCTTTTGAATCTTTGAAAATCTTTTTTCATCTGTTTTGAAGAATTGTCATCCTGATACTGTGAAAAGTCACTATTTTTCTCTAGATCAATATAAATCATTATATCGTTCTTCGATTTTAAGTTGGAAGCGTGATTCGTTACATGAGCCCCGATTACGTCAAGTACTACTTCGTAATGACATTGCCCACAGTGTTTCAAGTAGATTCCTTCATTTTTGCGAGTTTTGTCGTTTTCATCCCTTGGATAAAGTAACCATCGAGAATCAGTGTATGTATAAATATCTACATTTAATAAATGTGCTGCCACAATTATCTCAAGTTCTGTTGCCCAAGCATTGTCTTGTAA
>QXVX01002888.1:0-18651 GCA_013436065.1 Halocynthia aurantium
CGTGCTTATTTTGAGCTCTAGGTAGATGGTGACCCTGGTATTGACTAACAGAGTGTAAGCCTTGCCCACGTATACCGGATATAAAATTATCTATTATCTGTGCGTGTGCGTCTGACTCGATGCACGATCGCAGAGCTATCAACAGCGGCGGTGGGCTCCGTGGCAGATTGTCGCTTAGGCCCCCACGCAATTTATGAAGTCAGTCTACGCGCTTGTTTTGAACCCTAGCCAATTTTCCAGCGATGGCCCGACTCTGGGGCATATTTCATTGGTAAAAAATTACCCGTCCTGATACTTTAGTCACCACACCAAATTTGGTTCAAATCGGTCCAGGGGTGTCTAAACATTTCTCAAAATTTTAAACTAAGTGTTTAGATCAGTGCTTTCCGAACTGTGTGTCGCGACACATTAGTGTGTCGCCTGTAGTGCTTAGGTGTGCGGCGGACGTATTGGTGTTATTAAAATATTTTGAATATGAATTATGTGCACGTATAATGTTAGCTCGATGCTGTGCAATGTCAGTGTAAAATTTCTGCATGTCGGTCTAATCATTAAAACATTGCAGCGAGGTACTTTTCGACGAAATAATTATTAAATATATTGTGTAATGCGTTTGTATTTTCCGCCCATTTAGCTTGACGCAACAACCATTGGTCCCGAAAATAGACAGTGTTGGAAAGCGTTTTGCAGTGGACAGTCCGGTTCCTAATGACCAAGTGGATATGGACAACCCCAAATACAGAAAGTTTTTCAACCAGATAACTACGTTTGGTTTGCAAAACTCTTCCCTTATGGCGAAATCCGAGAAGCCACGTCCGTTATACAAATTCACCATGCAACCGTGGATATACGAGAACATATCATGGGGAAAAGATGGTATCTATATAGAACATATACCTACATACATATTTCTGGTATTCGTAAAATCCTATTTCCGTAAATCAGATACTCGTCATTCAACTGTTTGGTCAACGGTTTTCATTGTTGCAACTGCAAACATACACCAAGAACGCAGACAAACCATGCGAGAAACTTGGGCATCGGATAAAGCTCGTAATGTGATAGATCGCATGATAATAGTTTTCATGGTTGGTACAACGAAGGACAAAAAAAATCAACAAGGACTAATTGAAGAAAACAAGATTCACGGTGATCTATTACAAGTGAACGAGGAAGATACGTACAGGTAACAGGCGAATTAGTCTAGTCACTTACTGTTTATTAACAATTGATGTTTTTATGTTTGCAGGAACATTATACATAAATCGTTGGCTGGATTACAATGGTCTAGTTCGAATTTCCCTGGGCACTGGATGTATATATTTTGTGGTGACGACATATCGCTTGACGTCATACATTTTCGCAAAGATCTGGAAATGTTGACTGATGAACGGCGGAAGCAACTACAAGACATCTTTCCAAACGTTAGTTTGTCACGAGAACAAATAATAAAAGAACTACCGATATACTGCGCAGACGGAAGTTTACATACCAACTCGTGTCCTATTCGGAATAAAAATTCCAAATGGTACATAAGCGAGGCAGAATATCCGATCCCAAAGTACCCGCCCTATTGTTGTGGAGGATTTTACACGATGCCGATAAAGACCGCTTCGCAAATTTATGAAAAATCACGATATCTTCCGTATTGTTGGATCGAAGACACTTGGGTCGTTGGAGTGTTGAGACTCGTTTTGCAAACGGAAAATGGCGTACTGCTATCGAGAGACGAACAGGACAAAGTGGAAAACTACCTAATCGGAGTCAGGAGGGTTTTCAGCACCCCGCCCGCCATACATATCGGTAACGTTCACGTGATAATATCCACAATGAAAAAACAGTGGAGGGATATTGAGCACAATGTAATTGCCTTTAATAAATCTATTCGAGTTCAGTAGAAAATAATGAATTTTATTTAGTTGCTATGGTATATATACAGCGTACGTTCATTAAACCAAAACAATTTGAACTCGAGCTGTAGCAGTTACCTATGTTGCAAGGTCGCCAAGAAGAAATTCCTTTCATTTTACCCAACAAAATACTTGCTAAGCTATTACAGACACATTGCTTACCTTTGCACTTTGCATTGCACTTTGTCCGAATTTATGATCAGCTTGATCATAATATTTCCCTGAACAACGAAATATTGAGCAATTGAGTCATCCTTTCTTAAAGAAGTCCAGTTCGTTCTTTAACTTTTTGGGTCGCATAATCAGCAAGCAGTTGCAAAATATTAAAACACTTTGTTCTGAAAAATGGAACACTCAATATTTCTTAGTCATCTATTTCAGTCTGCACGCAAGTTAGAATGTAAATAAACTTCTAGAATACAATACTGTCTGGCTCTCGTGCGGCAGCATTATCGAAACGGTCACTTGCCATCTCGCATATATTAATCCACCGATTACAATAGAACACCCGCTATAGCGGGAGTTCTAATGACCAAAATAAAAGGTGAAGAAAAACAATTTTGGCAGCAATACTGATTACCTACTGTAGTTTCACTAAATTTATGAGGATTGGTTTACTCGTTTGAGATAAAATTAGTTTTCGTCGGCTCTTTACGGTAAGATATATTTATTCAAGATCTGAAGACATGTACAGCAAACAAGTTACGAGTAATTTGGAATACGAGCTCGGACTCGGAACGAATTAAATTCGTATATCGAGGATCTACTGTATTACTAATGCAGGCCGGTGCGTTACACAGATAGTCGGCGATTACGAACATGTATTGATTGAGACACAGACGCACTTTTTCCATTAGCACTGTCGAACCCACTGAAAATCATGAAATTACACTCAGTCGTGTCTAGTAATTGCTGTTTGTACGTAAAGAGTACGAGTCCATTTGTAACGATATTCTGTATACAGGAATATCAGATTAATGCTTAATGTAAAATGAGCGATAATATTACGGGTCGACTACATATTATATGCAAGGCAATATAATCCATTCGTTATGACCATAGTCACTGCTCCTACTATGCATGTTATTGTGCATTACTAATGTAATTTAGAGCTCTTGTATTGATACTTTATTAAGAGTACAAATCAACATCAAAGCTTATAATACACGGCAGTAAGTTTGTGATTTGCTGATGAATTTTACCGACGACCTTGAGCTAACTGGCGCAAAATGGGGCCCCGGACTTGAAAAAATAAGTCAGACTAACTGAAGTTGAATACATGTATTTTATTTTGAGATTTATCCAGGACCATCAAATCAGTTCAAGCTAACTGGAATTTTAAGCTAACCGACGTTGAAGTATCGGCTTTCACTGTACAGTTGAACCTCGATCCAATGGACTAATAGGGGGGAGCAGTTGTCCGTTAAAGCCGCTTGTCCGTTGCAGCGAAGGGGGGAAGAACATAAACACAAAATACAGAACCAAGAATGCGGGGGTTCAGGAGCCTTGCGTTTAAAAAATGTGTCAGTCAGGTTTCACCTGCCTGCTTGCCTCGCTGATACTGTTCCCTAATAACTAGTTCTCTTAAAGTGTGCAGATGTTCATAACAGCACTAGTACGCTTGTGCACACGTGCGTGCCGCCAAGCGGACGCTTACGCAAGTAGCGGTCTCGGTTCGCCTCCCCAGGGAGTTTTGGACTTTTGGACCAGATATTTACTCTATAGTCTAGTTAATTGTGTCCGTTGGATCCGGAATCCGTTGCATCGGTGTCCATTGGATCGAGGTTCAACTGTATTTAGAGAATTTTATTTCTGTTATTACCTTGAATTATGCGTATTCACTCTTAAAGTTGATTGAAATAGGGTCTGGGAACGGATTAAATCAGTGGTTCTCAACCTCTTTATGCTCGCGGACCAGTAAACGTTGAAAAAATGCTTTGCGGACTAGTAAAACATGGTTATTATAAGCAGTAACCGAAACTGAAAGTAAGACGAGAAATGGCGACGACTCACACATCAATCATCATACCTATGATTTTTTGCAAAACCATTTTGTCTTGTAAAATTGTTTTATGATAATACAACAGTATAAGCCTACGAGGCACCACTGCATTAAGAAGACAGGCGCAGACAACACTCATGAACCACTAGCAAACTCTCATATAACGTCATAGTCATCCATCAACAGCCAATTTCAAGGTTTTCAATGTCAATATTTTGCTCCGTATCCCAATTTCCATTCTGGAATCAGAAATAGACCAAAATGTTCGAATGGCACCAAGAAAATGAAACAATCTACTGTATACAATATTTAAGCTCCGCACTCCGCTCCGACATTCGGTAACCGAAAAGTTATTAGCAGGTGAAAGAATTCGCTTAATCACAGCTACTGCACTGCTATTCCAAAATAATTATAAATAAAAAAGGAGCGATATAGGAGGAATTTTATTACAGTATTACGTGTATTAGGCAGCATGCATTAAGAACTACGATATAGTTTTATTTAACAATCTCTAACTAGAAAAGGAATGAAAATGTCCCAAATGTCTTACATTTAACAATCTAACTAGAAAAGGAATGAAAATGTCCCAAGTGTCTTACAACAGTTTATAAACTATAAATAGGATACTGGCCATTGAAAAAGCGCTTGTTTCGATAACAGTTATTGCTTTTAATAGCTGTATAATAGTGACTCGGCAATAGGTTACCAGTAGATTATACGAGAACAAGTTTGTTTAACTATTTTCTATTAGTCAGGATTCAATAGAATAACAGTGAGCTGAATATATTGTCTTGGTCATTAGTTATAGTATATATTTTAGGGTTGTGAGATTGTCCAAATTCCAAAAATTGGTTGCAGCCACAAAAATAATTCGTCAGTTTGGCTTAAAATGTACGAAATTAAATAATTATTTGGCTCTTTTTACACGTTCGTCAAGGTCGATTTTTCGGCATCCCTGATGTATATATTTATAACCGTACTCCTGGGACGTCGAATGAATAAAAATATATATTGCTACTTATCCCATTCAAAATCATTATGGTATGCAGAGGACTTATTTTTCACAAAGATTAGAATTTTTTTCCAAAATAGCGAGGAAATGTAATTGATAAAAGAATTTTTTTATTCCTTGCGCCAATCAAACAACTGATTTTCAATCGAATGCACTGGTACTACACATAGGCGCGCACTTAGGTTTCTTAGATCGTATATTACTTAGGCTCAGCGAACATGAATACTTGTGTTAACACGCCACGTCGTCTTATTTGATATAAGAGCGTGTGGGTCTTACTTGTTTTCAACGAATGAAACAATTACAGTAACTTGGGAAAGTTGTTCTGCGGTGGTGGTATCGTAATACAATAAATAAATAAACGTCATATGGATTCACTTTGCAACGACATGGTATGTATCTCATTACCATCTCATAGTTTGTCTGTTAGTATAAATTACTCTATACACCGCAACACCTATGAAAAATACACCAGAGCAGAATGATGACTTACAACATTATCCAAAATAAAACATTTTCCACTTTTTACACCTGGAAATTAAATATTGAATATCTTATTCACATTTACCTGTCTTATAACAACGCAAAACAGAGATATTTCACCAATTTTGAAAAAAAACAATGAAATTAAACAACTTATACATACCCAGGGGTGGCATGAATAGTCTAATTGATAGTCTAATTAACAATAACCGTTTTTCAAGCTAGAATAACAATTCAAGCACAGCAATACATACACGTAGTAAAAGCTGGAATGCAAGGAAACTGGTGTGCATGACTACAGTGTACTGTAATCAGGTTTTTTGCTCCTAAAAGCCTTACATCCAAAGTAAGTGATTGCAACTACAGCTCCGCACAGAACAATACCTAAATAGAAAATTGAATAAACGGTCAGAAATTAACCTAAATGTTCAGGTGGAACCAACAAAATAAAACCTTATATACAGTATTTGAGTTATGCATGGGACATTCACTGTGAGCAAAGAGTAACCACCAGGTCAAAGAATCCGCTTAATCACAGCTACTGGGTCTCGTTTATACAATGATTATATTACATACTTATTGAAAAAATCAACCAATGTATCAGTGTAAAGTGACATTTTAATTGTGCTCGTAGGTCTCGTTGATATAATGACCATATTACCTACTTACTGAAAAAATCAACCAATGTATCAGTGTAAAGTGACAGTGTAATTGTGGTCTGCACTGCGATAAAGGGAAAATTGATCGAGCGAAGAGTGTGTCAATGATATAATTAGCTTATTACTCATACATTAGATAAAGCAAATTTGGGAAGATCAAAATGTGCTGCAGCCACTGGAAAACAATTATAAGACGCCTTTGACTGATATGATGAATAATACGCATAAAAGGAGTTGAATATTAAATATACAGAATATACAGTATAGCGCGACTCATATTTCAAAAAATACGGTATAGCAGTTTGGTCGATTTATCCACTCCAGAAAGTCACCTTTCTTCTATCACCTTATAAAAGATAAGATAGTTATACCTCCTATGAAGCTTCCTGCATCAAAACTGTGCAATGGGTTGGTGCTTGGTGCAACAGATTCTGCTGTCCCTGGAGATTCTGTAGAATTACCTATTAACAAATTCAAACCAACAATTAGAGTTTGTTGTTTTGAATTGGCTGCCGAAGCAATTATTCCTTCGATCTTTCAAGTGTTGCCTGTGACTTGGGTCAGAATGTATTGTCTTTCAATATTTGCCATTTCTTGTTATGACCCAGTGACCCAATTTTTAACCAACTAACTTTATAGAATAAAGGCTTTGATGGATCCATTGAAAATTAACATTTTTGATCTTTGATCAGAATTCCGATAAGACAGAGGCGGCCAAGAAGTCAATCGACTGGTTGATCGCGAATAAATACCTGGTCGATCGCGAGTAAATACGCTTCCAAACAGTATTCTTGAAAGGGATAAATAAGTCAAAGTCGGATAAATTAAAAAGCAATGCTTTAGCAGCTGTAAAGTAAAATATCTGCCCCAAACGGCTAGTGAAGCACAACAACATACCAAGTAATTTTATGACGGGTGCAACTTTCGCCCCCCCTATTGCAAAAGTACCGCCGATGTCAAAGATGGAAATTGCGCGCACCAAAAACATATTGATGCTTGTGTGTTTTGTAAAGAACAAATAAAAATAGAGGAAAGTGTTACATTCTCGCCCCACAGCGTCCTGTTGGTAATTGTGTGGTAAATACAAAGTCAGGTACAGTAACAGAGTCAAAGGAAAAAAGTTACGTTTTTAACCGGTCGATCGTGAGGTATTAAGAAATTTTCTAGTCGATCTAAAACTAGGTGAAGTTGGCCGCCCCTGCTATAAGACATTAAAATAGATAAGTTTTACCTGTTGTCAATGTCGATGGTGCTGATGATGTTGATTGTGTATTAGTTGCAGGGATAGGAGTAGCTGCAGCAGTAGTGGACTTCACCTTGTGAAATATAACTAAAGTTAACGTAGGAAATACAAATTGAGGAAAATATACAGCAGTACCCAGCATAATGTTCAAGATGCGTTCCTGCAAATAAAGCGCTTAGCGAAGCAGTTCTGAATAATAAGGGTATCAAAAAAGATTCAAGCACCCTGATAACATTCTATTGTGATGCCCCAGATGAAGAACACAAGTGTGTTTAGACACAATATGAGTCCTCTAAGAAACCTCATTAAAATATTCAATAACAGCATATTCTCATCTCAAAGAGTAAAATTAATTGGTCCAAATTACCTAATCATTTTGACATAAAGCAGGGTCGATAAAAGGCAAGGCTGGTGGGCTCTGCGGATGAACTATAAAATGTATACCGAATGTATATATGTCAAGAGTCTTGACTCATTTGATATTGACTTAAGACGGTTTATATTTCCCACATCGAAAATTGAGTTGAGGACAACTTTAGGCGGGTATATTTCATATCAGCTTGATATTCATTTTCTCATTACATACATTCCCAATGCCAGTTTGTCCCCACTAGTTTGAATTTTTCTTAATAACTGAGCAATTTTTAATTTCTACATCAACCAACCTTTGCCAAACCCAGGGCTGTACATACTGACATGCATCACAAATACCATACAATCTTTCTAAACACAAGTGTGTGTACATATTTTTCAACCATTTTTAGTTTGATGGATGATGCAAACACCATGATCATTATAACTATCATGTACCTGGGTTTTTCACGTAACCTGGATAACAATACGGTACCTAATAATCTACACTAAGAGGTAAACTTGAGGGAGCTTCACAGCTGAAAACCTACTGTAGTGCCCGCAGTTGTTGGATCATCTACTGCAATGCTTGTAGTCGTTGATTCATTTACTGTACTGCTTGAAGTTGTTAATTGACTCTCTGTGGTGGCTGTCGCACCCGTCGATTTTCCTCCTGTATAAATAAAAATGAACTGCCAGTAAATACATGAAAGTATGTAGGTGGTTGATCCGATTACTGAACAAAATAAATGGTTAACATTAGAATCTTGAAGATATATACAGCAATAACCCTAACAGTCTATTATTTTTCTAGAGAACGTGCCATATTTAAAAATTGGTGCTATTATAGTATGTTGTCTACCTCATTTTTTGGGGTTGGGGTTGAAGTTATATTTCCTTTTAGGATAATATTCAGTTCTATTGAATTTTAATTCCAAACCTAACCCTAACCCCCTTCAATGAGGTAAACCACAAACTATAGTATCACCTAATGTTCTCTCTAAGCTTTGCTCATGTGCATGCGGACACAAACTTGTAACCATTGGACATAGAAACTTAATGGTTCGTTACGAAAAACAATGTTAGAATTATGCTTCATGCACTTTTGTCATTTTATCCGGGTCTCGAATCATGGTTGTTGATTCAATTCAAAATACTTTCATTCAATTAAAAAATCGAAGAAATAAATTGAAACCCTGACGGTGGTAACCCAAAAAATAATCTGGATTCGTATCTCGGATGATGTCAAAAAATCCTGCAATACCATTTTTACCTCTGTAAAGTGAAAGAGAGTGAAGAAATGACGATTTTGAATTTCAAAATATGTTAGCCATTCTAGCGATTTGCGTGATCACTTTTCGCCGGTCTATCTTACCATTAGAAATTGTTGTTGATGCTATTGTAGTATCATCCGGTTTCGTTTCACTAGTAACTCCAGTTAAACTTAGTGCCAATGTAGTATACAGTCCAAATATCAGTATGCACCTCATCGTATACAATTTTTTGCCTTATTTATATGAATCTGCTTAAAATATTACTGTGAATAAACTATATGATAATATAAAATGCAACGACTCTTGAATCGGTCAACTAAAACGATCAGCATCGCAATATCACTCGTATGCGATGTGACCGCAGGATGAAAGTACGCCAATTTTCGCCAATTACCGGATATTACGACTCGCAAAATAACATCGCTTACCTTTTTAGGAATAACTATAAATAACTTTATATACCTTACCTATAACACTAAATACAAATGAATCAAACTATCAAAATATAATGCCATTATGACGTGTAACTCAACGATTGCCGTAACGCATGATTTATCAGTGGTGTTTTTAGGTGATATTTTTTTTATTTTTGACGGTCATTAGTATTAAGAGTTAGAGTCATAGGTTAGATAGATATATATTTAGTAAGAAAAAAAAGAATGCAAGTGATGCAGTTTTACGGGACATTACGAAACCCCTAATTGTTGCTCGTTTTGGTTGACTGGTTCAGGATTTTGTACAAGTTTCATTAAATTTCGTCAACGAGAACACTTTAAAAAGTAATTTGGGTATCATTCTTACAAGTTGAGCCCCTAGGGCCTAGGGTGTACAAATGTCACCAAAAAAGACCAAATACTTATTCATTGCACATACTCTCTAATTAGGCAATAAGCTGTACCACTACGCACTTAACACACCGTTTTGGCGACATAGCCAATTATGCCCGACATAGTAAATCTTTTATTTTCTCTAATCATAATACAAGAGTATAACTAGAATTGGGCTACAATTTTGCAGAACTTCCGTTTTTTTCATTGTAAAATTGTCACATCACCACCACACACCAAAGATCACTGCTGTATTTCAACTACCTTTTGAATGGCGTGTGATTCACATCACAGTCCAACACCGTTGCGTTTAAAAACTCAAACTTTGTCAAAAATTTCCAAACAATTATATCTCAACCTTGTAATTATTATGAACTTACATGGCCGCAGGGAATCGATCACACAGTTTTGGGCGGCTTTGCCAATTATGCCCTATATCCCTATATATATTATGCCCCTAGTCAATATTTAACTAGAATTGTACACAATTATGCCCCCCTCCCATTATTGTCAATTGTAAAGTTGTCACATTATCACTATTAGCATTACTGTTCTTAGTTCAGGTATATACAATATACCATCTACGTTGGANACTATATATGTGCTACACACAGATACATGTCAATAACATGAGCTGAATTTTCAAGTCAAAAGCACTGACGTCAGTTTCATCAGCACAGGAAGGTCTGTTACTTAATAAAGACTCATCATATCCAGATGAGGGATGTGGCACAGGAATGTGAGAACCATCAGGAACAGGTAAAACAGCAGACTTGCAAGCAGGATATATAATTTTGGACTCGCTTTTTCAAGAAAATCCTGTGATCTTTCATACAAAGTTACAATCAGAAACATGATCACTTTGCTGTCACCATATCATTGGACGCTTTCATTACATTTCAAATATTTCAGTATTTCAAATTTCACAAGTGTGTAATTTCTTTCCGTTCCAGAAAGAGCGTGAAAAAGCATTTCCCAACAGCAGTGATTTTTCTGGTATGATTGGGTGTTCTCATCTCTTCTACGGTAGGTATGATGTTTAAATATTCACATTTCATGCCAAGTCTACGACATACAGCTAACATAGCGTTAGGTTGCAAAGGTCTAAAATCCACTTGTTCACTTATTCTTTCATGAGTAATTTCAACATCATATTCTGATAAAAGTTGAACATTGCCCTGTTTCATTATTTCAATGTGATTCTCTTTAGAAATTTGATATTAACATACAGCTTCTGTGCTTTGAATTTCACCGGCTTGGATTGTATTATCATCATCCATTTCCACAGTATCTGAAATAGTGTTTTGGAAAACTTTAGTTCCGGGACCTTCAAACTTCTGTTTCTTCCTTTTCGATTTCAATATAACTTGCTGGCGGAGTTATTTCAGAATTTATTTCCAGTGTAATTTTATCAAGACATGTATCATTTTGTATTTTACCATCATTTCTTTCGGCAGCAATTTGAGTAAAACCCTTTTGCATTACGCTAGGGGGGGGGGCTCTTACTTCGACATATGCAGAGGAAATGTACATAGGGTGTATCAAATCACAGCAATGCTTTTACACGTTTGTTATTTCTCTTACTGTACTTTTCTTATTGCAGTCGCATAATCCTTCATCGTTTCTTGAATGCGGATCAAAAATATAAAGCCGCTGTCTTGTTGAATTTCAACAAATAAAGAACAATGTATTATTATGAAACACGCTGCGTGTTCCCAAAGTGCTTTTTCCAATGCGTCTTTCAGCGGTAATACATCGTGAATTCCAATATCATCATAATTATTACTAGCACCATAATATGAAGGTCCAAAATCGATTTCAAACACCACATCATACTGATAACACTTGTAAGTTTGTTTAACAATATGCGTTCTTCTTTGACTAGATGTAGTTCTTTTAGGTATCCATATAAAGCAGTACCATTGTAAAAGCATGTTACCGAGATCAGAAGGTCGTCAAGAAGAAATTCCTTTCATTTTACTCAACAGAATACTTGCTAAGCTATTACAAACACATTGCTTACCAGCACTTGTTTCGAACTTTGTTTGATGCTTGCGTGCTCTCAAGCGTTTTACGTCATAATATGTTCTTCAAAATTCTTTTTGGTTGTTAATCCCGCGAATTAATTACGGTTATACCGGTATTACAGCTATACCTTGTACCGTATAACACAAAACTCAGGATTACATATAAGACTAAGACTACGTATACACGAAACGAAACCTAAACGTGAAAAGGGAAGTTTTATGGTATCATATTTTGAACAGCTAATAATGAAACTTATACTTAACAAATCCAAATAAAATTGATATATAACTAGTATTGTGCACAATTATGCAGAACTCCCGTCGTTGTCAATTGTAAAGTTGTCTCATTATCACCACTAGCATCACCGTACTTACTTCAGATCAATCAAGTGTATCATCTACATTCTAACTTGCGTGTGATTGGTACCAAACTATATATGTGCTGCACACAGATACATGCCAATAACATGAGCTGAATGTCAACAGCTCTTACTTCAGTTAAATTAGTACAAGAAGGTCTGTTAATAAAGACTCATAATCTCCAGATGAGGGATGTGGTACAGGAATGTCAGAACCATGAGGAATAGGTATTAGAGCAGACTTGCAAGCCGGATATATAATTTTAGACTTGCTTTTGCGAGAAAATCCTGTGATCTTTGTCGTGTTAAAGTAACAATCAGAAACATGATCCCTTTGCTCTCGCCATATCATTGGAACACCAAATGGCATTTGCTTCCGTTTTTGTACCGATTGCAACAAACATTTGTCTTAATCTCACTTACTTGACATCGAAAATAGTGTTAGTAGGCAAACTTGACTCTACTGGAAAGCTTTATACGGTGAATAGATGGAGTGTACTCACCAGGTATATAGCAGAAGTTGTTTTCCCTTTTGCACATTTACGTAGTAATATGGTGAATGTCTCAGTCATCTATTGCAGTTATTTGTATATGTAGGCAGTAAACACTTTTTCGGGGCGCGAGTTCTGACAATTAACAACGGCAAGTATGAGTTGAAGAACAAAGGACGATGCATCTGAAATCCCGCTGCTTGGCGAAACTCAACAACTCGTATCACCCGTCGAGTGACAATAAAACAATATCTAAAGATAACTTGTAACATAATTACTCGTATAGTTGCACGTAATAATTTTATTAAACACTGACACTGACGGACACTGAAAAACATTCATAATACATAGAATAATACAGTTTACATAATAAAGTACTACATATTATGACGTATGACGTTACATGGTTATAGAGACGATTTCCACACAAAGAATAGAAAAAAGGGTCCTACCCATTCACGTTATCATGTATTACAAGGGCTACCATACAGTCCTTATTTCTAAGATTTTTCCTTATTTAATAGGACTATGTCTTAGAAAATATTATTTCCCTTATTTCTCAATGGACCAAAGTAAAGAAACAGCCTTAGTGAAATGACAGTCAATTCACTGTTACAAGTAAAGTTAAATCTTGACCCGAGTTGACATAAGATTCTAATTGATGGAGCAGATCGTTTATCTTTTTGAGTAGGAATTTTTCTTCCCAGTCGTCCTATTTTGGACGAGCAAATCTGAATCGATGGTAGCCTGCGTATTACGCTTCATACGTTATTTTTGTGATTGTGATATACCATACCATACTGCAAGTGCTTTATTGTACATGTGCGTTATTGGAGTCAGGTAAGAAAGGCCCAAATTTACAGTCGTGATAAGACAATACAAGTTTTTGATATAGCCCTGTTGCAATGAGCAGTAAACGTGTACTGTTTATGTTATAGGGTACCTGGAAAAATAGTTTCATACATGGTCGTTTCACTCAAACTTCCATTTTCTAAGAAACTATCCATAAAGTGGACCTGCTGCATATTACAAACATGAAAATATGGAATGACTGTTAAAATAAATGATTAGAAAATACAATATATCTTATACCTAAAGCAGTCATTTTAGCATGCTATGTATGAATAAGAATAATATGTTTGAGCATCAAACACAAATAGCTTTTTAAATATTATAAGAAGTACCAATACTTATTAAGAACTGGTAAAATTCTAGCAGTAATGCCAATACTTATTGCAACACCGCGCAAGGTGGAGGATAAAGGTCATGAAATTCATACAGTGGCTATTTTATCAATATAATGATTAGTGAACAATTCAGTCCTATTTATGTTGCACCAAGTCTAGAAAATCCTACATGTCACTTGTTGGAGCCGCAAATATACGCACATCACCTGTGCAGTAAGCAATGTGTGTACGAAGCGACACCGTGGTTGACGCGGAGCATTCCAGAAATTCAGCCCTAGGATTCTGCGAAAAAAAACATCATGTATTCAGCATTCCTTTTTTCATTTGTTTTAAAGGTCCTTAGATGGTGTTTGGGAACTTCTATTTAAAGTGGAATTATTATAGTAACTGACGGGATGATATTGGACTCAAGAGGTTACTATAACCTCATTCGAGGTCACCATCATTGCTGCAAGTACTCTGTTTTTACAGCTGGGTGGACGGACTATGAGCTGGTGATTGTGCCTTGCTTAAGGACACGGAGATGATGGCTCTGGTGAGGTTGTTCCCGGCAACTGGCCGAATGCAAATCTAGCTCGCTACACCACTTAGTCACTCTCCTAACCAATATATGGTGCCCGAAAGGAGGATTCAGTTTTTCGCACTAAACTGACAAAATTTCAAGATTCACCAAGTAAATAAATACTAAATAATTATGTAACAATTTTGTCATTGATTTGTTTGAAGACACATGAACTGTAAAACTATGTTGTTCTATTTATGTATAGCAGACCTAGGCATAGCACGGCCCGCGTGCCACATACAGCCCTTTGCAGACGTTCACCGGCCCACATAAGGTTGAAGAGAAATTAAAAAATAACGTATTTTAACATCCGGCAGGACGTTGAAAGAATGGGCGAGAAGTTATCAGTAAACTCCGCTTTATTACTGAACTGCAAACTAGTTACTCATAAGCCATAACATTTAGTCTTACCAGTCACAGCTTGTCAAAACAACGCAATTTACCGTTTTTTACAAAGAATTAAAATTAACGTTATACAGAAATGAGTTCAGGCTATTGGCCCAGCCCTCCACAATAATCTTTGTTCCTCGTGTGGTCCCCTGGAGAAAATAATTGCCCACCTCTGGTGTAGATGCAATTTTTCTATTTTAAGGAAAAAGCTGTCTTTGTGGTCCCCATCTACCCTTGATGCCCACAACACATGCTTTTTATTTGATAATAGCTAACTCAGCAGTGATTTCAATAGTCTAGTGAACACTACGAGATATTATATTTCATCCTATTGAAATTTATTCATTCGTTAAATATTGTACTTTTCGAGCAGGTTGAATATTGAAAAATATAAAACAAAATATCAATTTTACCTCGGAATTCTGGGATGTAACAGAGTGTACTTCGACGGTCATCATATATACATCCTGGGCACCATTAATTTCGACCGAGATTTCTTCCTGCAGAGGAAAAGTTGGTTAAGTGGGTATGAAAATGATATTTTATGGGAAAAGTTGCAGGCAGGGCAATACTACTGGGCCCAGATGGAGAAGAAGAAAGCTGAATCAAAATTTTTACACGGAATTAAAAATAAATAAAGAACATATATATGTATATGTATATTTAGGTGATAAACATCACCATTGGTAGTGGCAAACGTGTCAGATCCCCCACTCTGGATCAGAAGTCATACAGCTACTTCGTTGTACAACTGCTGGTAGTTCATTCATACTTGCAGCTAGTTAGTACATTACTGAAAAGTTTACCTATTTCTTGTTCGGTTTTATTGTGACTAAATTATCATTTAATTTCTTACACCTTCAATAAGCAATCTGAGATGTAAATCAGCAATGGCAACTTCATTGTACTACTGCTGATAGTTCATTCATACTTGCAGCTAGTTAGTACTTTCCTGAAAAGTTTACCTATTTCTTGTTCGGCTTTATTAGGGCTAGTTAGTGTATTACTGAAAAGTTTACCAATTTCTTGTTCTGTTTTATTGGGACTAGTTAGTGTATTACTGAAAAGTTTACCTATTTCTTGTTCGGTTTTATTGTGACTAAATTATCATTTAATTTCTTACACCTTCAATAAGCAATCTGAGATGTAAATCAGCAATGGCAACTTCATTGTACTACTGCTGATAGTTCATTCATACTTGCAGCTAGTTTAACTGTTCTTCCTCAGTTTTAATCAAGGTTAAATTATCTTCGGTTAAGGATAAATTATCCGTTTACATGTACTACGCCTTCAATTAGAAATTTTACGAAAGGTNGGGCTAGTTAGTGTATTACTGAAAAGTTTACCAATTTCTTGTTCTGTTTTATTGGGGCTAGTTAGTGTATTACTAAAAAGTTTACCAATTTCTTGTTCTGTTTTATTGGGGCTAAATTATCATTTGATCTCTTACACCTTCAATAAGCAATCTGAGATGTAAATCAGCATTAGCTACTACATTGTACTACTGCTGATAGTTCATTCATACTTGCAGCTAGTTAGTGCATTACTGAAAAGTTCACCTTTTTCTTGTTCGGTTTTATTGGGGCTAAATTATCATTTAATCTCTTACACCTTCAAAGGGCAATCTAAGATGTAAATCAGCAATAGCTACTTCATTATACTACTACTGGTAGTTCATTCATACTTGCAGCTAGTTATTACATTACTGAAAAGTTTACCAATTTTTTGTTCTGTTTTATCTGGGCTAGTTAGTGTATTACTGAAAAGTTTACCTATTTCTTGTTCGTTTTTTCGGGGTTAAATTATCATTTAATCTCTTACACCTTCAATAAGCAATCTGAGATGTAAATCAGCAATAGCTACTTCATTGTACTACTGCTGATAGCCCATTCATACTTGCAGCTAGTTTAACTGTTCTTCCTCAGTTTTAATCAAGGTTAAATTATCTTCGGTTAAGGATAAATTATCCGTTTACATGTACTACGCCTTCAATTAGAAATTTTACGAAAGGTAAGAATAGTAGAAGTATTTTCTATATTTATAAAGTTCACTCACCAAAGTCATTTTTCGAATATTAGAACAGATTTGCACACGAAATTTCCATAGAGCCGAGCAGATATGAGGAGCCAAGTTTTGTTTGAGACACCGATAGGTGGCGCTTTCAAATGGTGAGGTCAATGGATAGCGATAAGGATGAACCTCCTAGGTCCATCATCATTTCGTCAATGACTATAGGTGATACCATCTCACAAGCACCGGAATAAAATCTAGGGGGCTTTTGTAGGAAAGCTTATCCAATGAGATTTTAACAACCTCGGGTCCATCATCATCATCATTATGCTGAGTAATCAAAAATTAGTTTTCGAAAATTCTAATTCATTCCAAACATTTATTTAAATAAGAATTTTACCAGGCTAATCAAATCAGAGATTTCAAACTTTCCCTGTATTATTTCCTTGCTGCTGCCTCTGTATGTACCTTTGCTATCTGAATCCTAACTAACGTCCCATTCCATTCTATAAATTGATCGCATAACAACATACAGTGTAACCAAGTTAACCCGACCAAGTTAACAATGACATATTGTATTGAGCACTTTCCCACGCTTTCCCAGTATCAACTATCATTTGTTTTTTCTCTAATTCTTTATTAATAGGATTTGGTGACAATCATGTACCGACGCGGTCTGGACAGGGTAAACTATGAATCGATATCTTTTGGGTTCAATCGTGGCTCAGAATTACAGGTGTTCGAGACGGGTTGGATTTATTTTCGAGCGAGCGCGAAGCACAAAACTTCCTGTAAGAAAAGCAAGACATTTCCGAATTCAAAGTTGTGAATTTTATTTATAGATTGAATAGTGTTTTTATCTGCGTATAATTTGGGGCAAATCAATTAGCCAATGTCTGGCCTCGCCATTTAAAGTGGGAGCCACCCTCCTCCACCCGATCTTAGCCCCGAGTAATAATCAATATTATATATTACTACAATTATTCTGCAAAATGACACCAAATATTAAATAATATTATAACGTGAGAAATGGGAATTTTAACACAATGTAACATACTACTTCTGATCAAATTAGGGGTTCAACTAAACGTGATCATATACTGTACAATGAAAAACAAACGAAATACTGTTTAAAATACTCCATACTTGGAACAAGGTTATACGCTGGCACGCAACGCGACTAATTAATTCAAATAGGATACCGATGATCCCTAGACCAGTAGCCCATGGCTAGGTGGGCTCTAGGCCGATAACCTATCCGTAAATCCTGCCCTGGCTGTGCTCGTGACACAATGTAACATATCAATACGGCAAATTATTTTCAGTGAGCCTCCAGGTAACGGTGCAAGCCCTGCGAACTTTTCATAATGTAAAAACACATCCAACCTGTGTTCATGATTACAATTTTAACGATTAAAATGAATTAAGACTGCTGTTAAAAATAACTGTTTTCCCGAAACGTACGTTGTTGAACAAATCATACCGAACAAGTCTTTAAAAAAGAAGAAATGCGTTGGTTCCTTACCTTCTAGCCCCAAACTCCACTCTCGGTTTAAATGAAGCGTTTTTTTCTAGTTCTACAATAAAGAACGATATTTCGAACTCTTTCGAATGAAAATCATATTGCTGGATTTGAACATAGTAATAAACGAAGCGCAGTCCCAATTATCATGCAGAGAACAATGAAATGAGGGGGGGTTGTTGTAATTCAATAAAATTTCTTTCCATTGTATTGTTTCGTTAATCAGGCAATACTGTCGACGTATCAATCAAACGAAGCAGTTTTATAGGGAGTAGAATTGTACAAAGATTTGATGATGGTAATATTTGTGACTATAATTTAGTGTAATTGTATTTGACGCCA